>JAULKM010011722.1:0-14739 GCA_032355605.1 Rubia tinctorum
AAAAATGGTCATCCAACCCCAAACCTACCTAAATCTAGCAATCTTCCAACAAAATGATGACAAAAGAGATGCTAAATTCTTTAGAAAATACATGCATTTGTCGTCTCATCATACACGAGAGGGGTGTTTATCAGCATATCACTCATGTCTTTGAGAGTGCAGGTTATCAGCATATCACCCTTGTTTTCAAAATTAGTAGTACTTCCTCAAGTTGGTAATGTTTCATCTCCTTAGCAGTCAAAATCCATCCATAGTATCGAGAACATAACTGTCTCTCGGGTATGCTTCCAACACCTTAGAAGGCCTTTGCCAGTTAGCAGCTAACTTTCCTTTAGGCTCACGCCTATTTTTCTCATTCTTTCTCTTCTCCAAATATCTTGGGTTGAATTTCACTAATTTCACTCTTCTATCATTGTAACGCTTGACTCTCTCTCTTTCAAATAAACTTCGTGTATTGATGCCAATTACCGCTTTTCATTGTCTTTCTCCGCCATTAAGGTACTCCTTACGAGCATCAAAGAAAGCCAAAACATGATATCCAACAATAGATTCCACTAACTTATCAATCGGTGGAAAGGGATAGCTATCTTTGGGACAACACCTATTTAGATTAGCAAAAATATGCACATCCGCCAAGCTCCATCTTGTTTTGGCACCATAACTTGATTGGATAACCACTCTGGATAAAACATATCGTCGTTGATCTCTTCCTTCAGTAACTTCTTGACTTCCTCCTTAATAGCTTTAGCCCTTTTGAGGGGCAAATACCCTTCTCTTTTGCTTAACTGGATTAATCGTTTGATCGATGTTCAACCTGTGCAGTGCCAAATTTGAGGGTACTCCTACGAGATTAGAGGTACCCCAAGATAAAACATCATTGTACCCTTTCAACAGCTTGTTTAATCCTTCTCTAATATCCTCAGGCATCAGTTTTCCTACAACCACTGTCCTATGTCCTAAAATGGGCACTAATATTCTATCTGCTAGGCCAACCTCCTCATGCACTGAGGCCATATTTCTTTCCATCCTCGCTTCCCTCGCTGCCGCAAGATTGCAGCTTCTAGCCACAGTTTGATATCCTCGAATTGAAGCGATCCTTCTATCAGTTGGGAACTTCATCATCAAATGATAGAGCGACCCCCCATGCTCTAGCCTGGCACATCCAGGGCTTTCTAAGAATCACATTATGAGGAGAGTAAGCAAAAAAAATTTCGAAGTTACAATCTATCGTTACTCTCCTATCACCATCAGATACTCCAACAGACAAAGTTATTTCTCCCAAAGGAAATATGGGATTCCCTGTGAAATCAGAAAAGGGTGAGGTCGATTTCATGAAATTACCCTGCCCTATATCCAACTGATCAAAGCAAGCAACGAACATTATTTCCACTCCACTTTCATCATCAATGAAAACCCTTCTCACCAAGGAGTTCCCAATCACTGTTAAAAGCACCATGGGATCTGCATGTGGAGTTTGATCCAGAACTGCATTTGGTTCTGAAAAGGTTACTATTTCATTCGATCGAAACCTCTTATGGCGCTGTTCTCCTGCTGTAACCTTTCATTCTTATTCCTTCATGACATTATTTGAGGAACTTTCTCCCACGATTCCATTAATCACATTAATCACCCTATGAATTGGTGGATTATCATCATTTCTATTTTCCTGATTGCCCCCACACGCTGTTCCGGTGACCTTTTCTCTCTTCCTTCCTATCCTCAAATCCCCTAATCTTGAGTTCTCCTATCTCTTCTTCCTCCATTGTTCTGATAATTCCTTCTGTACGGCTACCATTACCTTCGATCATTCCTGGGCCTTGGGGGTCCCGTATAATTATTTCGGGGTCTTAGCCCAAAATATTCCTTCTCTCTCACACCTCTTGACCCCCATCTGTAATTATGCACAATTATTCGTGTCATGAACATAATCTTGCTGATGGTCGCACTACCGATTTGTTGCCCTTCTCAGCCTCATGTCATTTAGCGTACTCTGCATATGTGGAGGGGGCCGAATCATTCCTCTATGTATGATGAGAATCTATGCCAACGATCTTCCTATAGACGGTGGCAATATGAGTGTAAACCTCAAATTTAGGTCTAATCATCTCCACTAGATTCTTCCCTCGAGGGTCACTATTGTTTTCAATCTATCCCCTAAACTTTCTCCCTTCTTTTTTGTGGCCTCCTCTTCCTTCGAATACTGCTCCACTACTTCTTGAAGTTTTTTCAACGTCTGAGGGGAATTTGTACCCAATTTCTTGTACATATCTAAATCCTGCATCCCCAAAAATCATCCTTGAATCATCTCATCTTCGTAGCATCTACAAACCCCAAACTTTCATCCACATATCTATGGTAAAAGGTTTCCGTGCTCTCTCCCAACTTCTTCTTAGTCTGATAAAGATCTAACTGGGTCTTTGTGAATTTCTTCTTCTGAGCTTATTGACTCAATAGAGCCCCACTAAAATATCTATAAGAGTGCGAAGAACCCCTGGGTAACTTATTAAACCACTCCCGAGTTTTTCCACGCAGATAGCTCCCAACCAACTTTCATGTTTACCTTTCCTCAAAATCTCTTGAGTTTATTAGACTCAAGAACGTCTGAAAAAACTCTTGAGGATCCAACTCCCTGGGCTGTCGAGGTTATCGGGCTAGAGGGGGCATCGAGTACACCATTCTTTGCTAGTAATCTGGGAAAGAAGGCCGAGGACATGCCTGAAATGTATCTCCTATATATCCTGGGTTAGGGTAAGCTATCACGGGCTGAGATACCAACCCCGAAATTAACCCTATAGGTATCATCGATACCACATCCCTCAAGACACTCACTGACCTCAAGGGTAGAATAACCTGATATCCTACCGCAGCCAACATCTGAGCCACCTGTGTCAAGTATTGTTGCGACCCAATCATTCCCATGTTTCGATTCCCCCAGATAGTTCGTTCATATTCCTCAATATTGGAATCACCAGAAACCTCTGTAAACCTTCTATCTCTGTCATCACGCGCATCAACTGGTATGCTTTGGGCAGAGCCTGTAGTCCTAGCTCTCTGCTCCACGTTAACCTCCGAAAATCTCGACAGTCCTTCTACATCCATTCCAGGAACTTCAACAACTTCAACAACTTCACAATAGCAGGTGCACATGTGACAGGTAATTCATCAAATGAAGATAAAGGATATGATGGTAGAGAATGTATGCATGTCAGAATAATGACATAAGTGGTGCTCATGAGTTGAAATATGCTCAAATATTTCATTAGAAAATATATTCATAATATTAAATATGGATTGAAATCGATTAGCATAAACATGTTTTCAAAAATTAAATTCTAATTCTCACCCACTCGAATTTTAGAATAATCTATAATAATAAAATTAACTTATATTCCACGCATATAAAAATTAGTTTATACGTTCAGAAGATTTGTTAATCAATTTAATAATTTAGTTTAAACTTTCATTTTGGGTAAGTTAATTATGATAGAATTTATAGTTAACATGTGTATAAATTAGTCATATATTTAAAGTGTTTGCTCACCATTTTAAAGATTTTTTTTGGACTTTAATTTTACGAAAAATATTTATATAGAAGTTATAACCAGCAAACATGTAAATTAGATAATATGTATAGAACGTTTGTTAAATGTTTTAATGAATTTGTTTAGAATATGATTTTTTGTATTATAATTTGATTTTAGAATTTTAATTGATTTGAAAAATCATATTTCTTTTACGGATATTAAAGGAAATGGTTGTGATATTTGGACAAATCAACATTGTCATTGAGTTTTTAATAGCAATCAACAAACATATTCACACTAACAGATTCACACGATTTTTCAATGAGATGGTCTCTGGTGAAGCAAGTTAAACTTTAGGCAGGGGCAAAGGCAAACCACCTTACTGAAAAATTGGGGCCTGGGCGTAATAAATTTTTGGTGCCATATTTAAGAAGGGCAAAAAAGGAGGGACTGATGTGCAAATATGGACAAAAAATATCCAGAACACGAAAATACAGCGCTTTCTCTTTGTCTCTCTAATATCTTCTCTGTAATCTCTAATCTCATCTTCCTATATTCGCTCATTCTGAAGCTCATCAAATATGGACGAAATCTGGACGATTTCACCTTTAATCTCGACAAAATCTGGACGAATTCAAAACATGAGCACGAACGAAGATTCAAAATATGAAGATTCGACCAGGTAAACAAATTCCTTCTAAAATCTGCTTTAATTTGTTCTTGAATGCGATAGAAAGATGTTTTAGTTGATCGAATTGACTACAAAAAACAAAATGCATGAACCTCACCACAAAAATCAACAACTGGCTCTGACAACAAATCAAAATCAAGAAATTCAAACAGGAAATGAGATTATCCAAATCAAATGATGACGAAGAATTGAGGCTTATTGTTTCATATATGATGTACATATACACAGAATGAAGTCTAATACATTCTACTGTAACTAAGAATCCTTGCCCAGTATATGAATGATGTTCCTTGATTAATAGTTAATGTTCATTGATCTAATAGCGTGAAATTTCTTTATTTCCTACTGGTGCTCATGTTTATCCTGATGATGTGACAAGGTATATCAAGAGAATTATGTTTTTTTACTACTGTTTTTTCATTACACGATCATGAAGCTGCTATTTTTTTGTTCAATTATTCATAATATGTTATAAGGTTCCTATTTTATGTACTGATATTTACATATCGATTTAGAGGTTCACTGTAGCTCCTGTTTAGTGTTTCAAAAATAGAACCTGAAGCAGTGTGAAGTTTATAGCATGTGAATTGTGTTTTTTTAACTTGTTTCTTACTGTACAGAATCATAAGATTACCTTTTTTGTTGAATTATTCATAATATATTATGAGATTCCTATTTTGTTTACTGTGATTTACACACAGGTCTTGAGGTTCACTGTTGCTCCTGTTTGATGTTTCAAAAATAGGACCCGAAGCAGTGTGAAATTTATAGCATATGAATTGTGTTTTTTTTCACCTGTAGTTTACTACATAGAGTCATGAGAATGTTGTTTTTTTGGTTCATTTATTCATAATATATTATGAGGTTCATATTTTATCAACTAAGATTTACATATAGGTCTTGAAGTTAACTGTTTCTTCTATTCGATGTATCAAAAACAGGACCTGAAGCAGTGTGAAATTTATAGCATGTTAATTGTGTTTTTTTCAACTGTAGTTTACTGTACAGAATCTCGAGATTACTATTTTTTTGTTGAGTTATTCATAATAAATTATGATTTTCCCATTTTATCTTGAAGTTAACAGTTGCTCCTGTTTGATGTTTATAAAACAGGACCTGGTAATGAAATACAGGAGGTTGATGGGTAAGAAAACATAGAAGGGGTGATAGCAAGAACATGGGAAGAGTTAGAAAACCTGTACCGCCGCCAATAAAAAATAAGAGGTTTCAGTATACGAAAACCAACAACACGAAGGACAAATGACAACAGGCTGAAGGGAAGATACTACACATATTCTTGTGAAGGCAAACCAAACAACAAATTCGTAACTCCTATAGTTGAGAATAAAAATAGAAAGAGGAAGGAATTCTTTCTAACAAAAACAGGATGTAGGGCTAAAATATTTATCAAACTAACTGAGGATAGCATGTACACAGTACATTAGCATGTTGTAACTCACAATCATAAACTCACCCTTCCTCTGTGGCAATATCTACATGGAAGTGAAAGAAAAATAGACCCTGAAAAGGAAAAAACAATTGAAGCGATGGAACAAACTGGACTAATACGAGCAGATGGATATAGGTACATGGTAAAGGATGTTGGAGGCAGAGAATTAATTGGGAACACCATGAGGGATCACATTAACTATGTGAGCAGACTAAGAATGAAACAAACAGAAGCTGGAGATGCACAAAAGTTGATTGATATGCTCACAAAACAGAATGAAAAAAAGAAGGATTCTTTTTTAGGGTAAAGCTTGACAGTGAGGGAAGAATGTCTGCACTATTTCGGAGAGATTCCATGATGGCTGAGGGTTTCAAGGTATATGTTGATTTGCTGGTTTTCGATACAACATATTGAACTAGCAAATACAACCTCATCTACGCTCCTTTTGTTAGCCTCAACAATCACAGAATGAATATAATGTTTGGATGTGCCTTCATCAATGATGAAACAACAGAAACCTTTTTGTGGTAGCTGAACACATTCAAAAAACTATGGGAGAAACAGAGCATATCACTATTTTCACAGATCAGGACCAAGCTATATCAAAATCCACACATGAGGTATAATACACATACATTTGTCTTCTTACTTATGTTTCAATAATATATGACGAGGTTTCATTTTTTTTGATGATGTTTAACTAATCTTAAATGAGTTTTCTTTTTTCCCAGATAATGTTTGAGAAACTCCATCTGAGGTTGCTGTTTTTATTTATAATTTATAGGTGTACCTCAACACAAGACATAGACTTTGTATTTGGCATCTGAAACAAAATACCATGAGCCACTACAGAAATTTGAGGAGCGACTCTGAATTCAGCAAAGCATTTGACAAGTTCCTGATGTTCTACTCGAATGAGGAATAATTCAAAAATGAATTGGCAGAAATGATCAACAATTATGATCTTCAAAACCATACTTGGTTCAAGCGACTCTACACGCTACGAGATAAATGGTGCACTGCATTAAGCAAGGACTACTTCTCAGCTAGAACATTCTCTTCACAAAAAAGTGAGAGTACAAATAATGTTGTCAGTTTTAAAGCATCAATGACTACAACACTCGTAAAATTTATCAGATTTACAGTGCCACAATCCACAACTGGAGAACCAAGGAAATTGAGAAAGAGTTCTACTTTTCCAAAGCAAGACCAAAAGAAGAAGATGAAGAAGGACCAGCAATCCTTAAACACGCTGCAAGAATCTACACACATAGGATCTACAAGGAATTTAAGCTACAATGGGATATCAGACTAGCATCAAGAGCATATCTGGTAATGAACAGAGGAACCCTGTGCATTTATGAAGATTTGCATGAAACTAGTAACTCAAGACCATAATAAGTTCTATACACAAGGCCAACAAAAACTAAACAAGCAAAAATAAAATGTTCCAGCAAACACTTTAACGAAGTGTGGTTCCTCTGCAGCCACAACGTATGTGTATTGCACATGTTCAACGAAACAAGAATCCTAGACGAGTACATAAGCTTGAGATGGACTAAGACTGCAAAAACAGAAATTTGGAACAATGACAAAAAGAGCACATGCACAAAATGAGCACATGCACAAAATAGGTAACAAAAGCTGTCAATATTTATAATATTTTGAATGAGGTTAATATTTACAGTAGAGATGTTATCAGTATCAATTATGTTGTTTCCTGAACTCTAGATGACCTCTTCTAAATTAAATAATAGCATGATCAGTATCTGAGATGAATTGGTACATCTATTGATGTTCATATGATACTAAATGAGGTTTCCATAATTGTCAATAATGTTCCCATATTAAATCTTGACGTTCTTCCGCAGTGACATAGCCATATACTTATCAACGATGTTTCCTTGATTGCTAGGCTTCATAACTGAGAGACAGAATACCATGGAAACTACAGATGACAAGGAAATTCTACAATTTTGTGTTTAAGAGTGAGGAAAATATTGAAGCAAGAAGAATACTAGAAGAAACCTTTGATGCACACTCAACCACCATCAATGCCCTAACCTCACACATCGTCGAAGACACTACAGTTTTAGAAACCAGTACGACGACACAAACAGAATGCATACTTGCACCAATTTTCCTTAATCCAAAATACACAAAGACAAAGGGAAGAAGCAAAAGAGCGAAACTAGCAATTGAAAGGAAGAAGCCAAGTGTCGTTGTATTTGGATCCAAAACACCAAAGACACACCTGTTTTAATCTATTCTGTGTCAACATGGATTTGTTGTTTTACGGTTTTGATTTATACTGTGAATGTCTATTCAGTTGAAATTATGAGAACATCATTTTATTATGTAAAAACCTCATTTTTTGTTGAGGAACATCAATAGCTTCTAGCCAAACACTTTAAAAAGTTCTGCTGATATTTCAATAATACATATTGAGGTTACAGTTTTTGAAATTGATCTTTCCAATTTCTTGTTATGCTTACATAGTAGTTATATTTAAGTTCATTTCTGAAACAACTTTATTTCCAAAATAAAAAGTGTACAAAGTCCTCAAAGTAACATCAGTATGAAGTAAATGAAACTCAGTGCAGTACAAATGAAACTCAATATATAAACTGAAACTTCTTCATTAATAAAATATTCAGATTACAACATAAACTGCCAATACATAAAACTAATCAGAAGAAATAATAATCCACAACGACTAGTATCCATATGCAGAACAACCAGGAAAACTAGGATCTAACACCTCTATCGTTCCATCTTCAAGCTCATAAGTAGAATCATACCTCTCTTCATCACCACAGAAAAGTTCATACATTAATTCACCCGTAAAGTAAACAGCATTCGACTTCCATCTATCTTCGGGAGTTGTTGATGAATCCACCATAAAAGATGCATTGTTACCTTAAAAAATGCATCTCTTCCCAACCCATGGATCACCCTAAACTCCCTACTCTCAATATCTAACTCAAAGATATCAAAATAAGTATCAACAAAAGATTTACGAACTCTAACCAAAACCAGCCTTCCATTGGACGATTCAGCCAAAAAATAATCAGCATGGTAAACATCATACAATATCTAGTAATATCAGCAACCAGTATATGAACCTCATTAAATTCTACATCGAACAGATCACAATGCCAAACAGTTGTAATACCACCTTCAACTTCAAAAACGGTATAAAATTTTCCATTGAAGTAATTAACAGCAACAAATTCTACACCAGCTTCAATTCTAGACCATGTATGATCAACTGATCTATATATTCCTAAAGTTCCATCGAAACAAACCACCATTAAATGAAAACTAGCAGTTGAACTTGGAATAAGTGATAAAGCACCCTTCCTATTATAGTTACCATCATCAAGAAAATTATCATAACAATGAGGTAGTTTTATTCTGGTGTTGGAGTACGGGTTGAACAAAAATCCTTCGCCTAACTCCAACACTAGCAACCAACCAAAACGTACCTCAATGCACTTTCTTCCTTCAACTTCAGGAAGATGTAACCTCATCAAATTTCTTCTCTTCAACATGCAGAAGAAATAACGATCAGCGCCATCAGGGACATTTGGACCCATCAACATAGGTAGCGAACGCCCATGAAATAAAATCCTAGCAACAACGTTGCGCCAAAATTGGCATACTCCTTGCATTGAAAGAAAATCACAGAGGAGAATAAGATGAAAAAATGTTTCTAAAAGCATTTCAGCAGACATGAACGAACTGTCATAAGCCATTTTAAAAAGTGAATTATGCAAGAAAGGTGATTGCAAAATCTTAGTGAAAAGGTAGAATGCAAAAGCTAATATTTCAATATAGAAAAAGAGGAATTTAAAGAGTTTAACTGTTGAGAAGTGGGAAAAAACTTCTCAGGGATATAGAAAGGTTTAATGATTATCAAAATTGCAAACATGCATTAAAAGTGTAAAAATCTAAACAACAATAATTAATCATTGGAATAAGAAAAGTCAATACCATTTAAAATTAACTCATTACCATTAATAGAAATGTCAAATAATCAGATATATACCGAATATATATCCCCTATTTTCTAGCATCACTAACACACCTCTTCACTACTACAAAATATGCATTATCCCATGATTTCCATTGTCACATTCTCCACTCCTACACTACTTTCACAACTTGCATAAAACATTTGAAGTGGGTTCTTTTTAAATTAAATTTTCCATTTATATTATGTTATTAATGAAAACATCATAAAAAATGAACGTCGTCACAAAAAAACATAAAACTCATACATTGTCAACTGGTTGTCTTATACCAAAGATATTAATAAAAAACGGTTGAAAAGATTGCTTATTGGAAACAAGAAACATAACTAGTTAGATAAAATGATTACAACAACTGAAAAGTGCATTCAAAACATCAAACTTGAACATTTTAAAAAAAAGAGCATTAAAATCATACAATGTCATCATCAAGAAAATGAACCTCATTATCCAACAAAGGAACTGTAACTACCAGTCACAATCTGGTAAAAAACAGAGAACTAAATACATACTTCAAGTCATCATTCTTGAAATTCACCAACCAAAATACAATTCAACACAAATAATCTAAAATATTTCATTCATCAAGTTAACATTACATATCCTAAACCAAAAGATGCTACAACTACAAAATTCCATCATCATTTTGCCTATTATTATTAATCAACCTAAAAAAAAATCAAATGATAGCATATCAGAAGTCCCAGCATCCACAACCGCCTTTGCCTTTTTCTCAAACACATCCTTGATCATTACACCAATCTGAGTAAGTGTAGACAACGATAAATAGTCATCTGGAAGCATTTCAAATTCAGGAACTACCCTTAGGACTACCTGCTTCATTCATTTTTTGGTTGTCTGTCTCCTTCACTTTTTGGCTGCCAGTATCAGTGCCTTTTTCACTAATCTTATAAAAAGATTCAGCGAATTGGTCACTTGCAATTGAAACAAGCCTCTTGAATTCGTTCATCGCAACTTTAAAAGGCTACCAAAACATAAATGGAAAAAGAATAATTAGAACATAAACATCAGTTCATGTTAAAACAAAATAATAAGACCAGTAACATATCAAAAACCCACAAACATGATCATATATATCTCAGCATGAAAAAAGTAAACCTCATCAAGGATTGAAACTGAACCTCAATAAAATCTGAAAACTAAGGAAAAGAACAACACAATAAAAAAGATTGAAAAGTAAAAAACCTCACCATACATAAATGAACCTTACCATGTAAAATAAAACATCAGCACAGAAAACTCGTAAAAAAACACCCGCATTAAACAATAAAATCAGAAAACTTACACTTTTTGTAGTCCGTGCAATTTCATCATCATTCTCTACACCAACCGGCAACTCCAACTCAATAAAACGATGCTTGCTACTCTTCAAAGAGGATGCTCTATCAACAATAGAAGTATTGTTTATGATCGACACATCACCAACCAACACTCCATTCTTACTCAATGGAAACTGCTAACTACTTCTCAGGAAACCAGTATAATCTCCGCTATGGTATAAATGACAGTGCTTCTTCAAATTTTCAGTATCCCAATGTTGGTGCAATGGAAGGTCAATCGCATCACTAAATCCCGAAACTGGATAATGATAAAAGAAAGCTAGAAGTGGGATGATCAAACATGCACTCACAAAATTGAATTTCTGCGAATGTTGAACCCTATAAATACTCCCACAAAACCTCTTCCACATAAATCCACACCAATCAAAACTAGAAATCTGATCAACGTCTTCTAAGGAACTCACTATCTGTAAATCTTCAGCGCTACGAGAAGTGGGAGCTAGAAAACACGCCAAGGCAAACATTACAAAAACACGCTTAAACTAAGCCATTTCATCTTCACTCAACAGATTTGGAATAGCACTATATAAATCCTTCAAAGTAATAATCCCATCCTTAATCGTGTATTTTTCAATCCACCTAAACCTAATGAAATTATCATTAGCAGAAGCAGCCTTACCTAAACCCTTATGACTCACGTCAATAACAACCTTATCAGAGATAGGAAGCTGGAAAATATCAAATATGTCATTCTTATCTAGTGAATATTTGTCACTACCAACCTCTTGGACTTGAGCAATAGAATTAAAGTTCTGTATCAAAATCTGAACCAAATCTTTTGGCACATACTTAATCCTAAACCTCAACAAACCACCAAATCCAATCTGTTCAACAGCTTTAAGTTGAGATGGTTTCAATTCATCCAAAACCTCAAAAAAAAACCATGCAAGTGGTCTTAAATTTTGAGCTGGGGAAAAAGTTTGAAAAACAAAAACCTAAGTAAGTAGACATACACATGAAATGAATATAAAAACAATGTATACATAACCAAAACCTCATTTAAAAAACAGAAAACACCAACAACCTAACCCATGTACCTTCTAAAAAATTCATGTCCAGGAACTTGTTAAAACATATTGAAAAATCAAAACCATCGAAAAAACATATTCAACATAGAACATCAGCATCCCAAAAAAAACCTCACCACGAGAAAAAGAAAATAATTTAACCATAAAACTGAAAACTTACATATTATCAGGGCCTGCATAAACAAATCTTGCTTTCTTTTCAAACTTCTTTACAATTGGAGAAACCCCAGCTCTTTGCTTCTCACTGACCTTATTTCCCACACCCTTCTTCAAAGGGGAACCTTTTGCCTGAGCAAATTTTCAAACAATCTTACCCAAACAACCATCAACAATTGCAGGGTCCAGGTCTTTCAAAAATGAAAACCTCGTCCTTACCTTCAAATTCCTTGAAGCTTCATCCTTAGACACTATACCCTTCACAGAAACCTTCTCTTTACCCTTGTCAGTCCTAGAAGGCGTAGACTTGGACTCCTTCACTTGTTTAACATTCAATACAGGAACAAGCTTATTCTTTTTAAGCCGAGACAACTGAATATCATCTTCCTTATCAGGAACTTCTTCTACGTCCTCATTTCTAGATTCTGGCAACTGAATATCCTCTAAATGAATATCACTTGCAAAATTTATAGTAAGTACAAAGCAAGCAACATAAAAAAACATAATCAAGAAATATTATAACAAAAATACACATTAAAACAACACAATTGAAATAATTAAAGCAAAACATAACAAATCACCTTTCACAGCAGCATTCAAATAGTCTTCTGCTATCTTTGAATTAACTTCATCGGACATCTTAGGAACCTCATTCAAATCCTTATTAACCTCATCGTCATTGGAATCTACATTTGCAGTACCAGACTGCATTCCTGAACCAACATTCAACTCAGCATTACGTTCATGACCTGTATAAAAAAACAACAAAAGAAAAAGGCAAATTACATGAAAAACAACATCATATAAAAATGCCACATGACACAATTTTTTTTACTGGAAACAGCATCTCATTCATGTAGAATCCTATGGGCTACCATCTTCTTCCTCATGCTCGTAAATTTTTTTCATCACAACATCAGACTTCTTAGGAACATCATCCAAATTCTTATTGACCTCATTGTCATTTGAATCTACATTTGTAGTACCAGACTGCATTCCTGAACCAACATTCAACTCGGCATCACATTCAAGACCTGTATAAAAAAAGAAAAAAAGATAAATAACATGAAAGACAACATCATAAAAAATGCCACATGACACATAAAAAAACTTAATGGAAACAACATCACATTCATGTAGAACCATATGGGCTACCATTTTTTTCCTGATGCTGGACAGAGGAGAAATTTTTTTAACTGCTGCACGTTTATGGAAAACTTTACGAGGATCCACAACAACATGCTCCACTGCAATAAAAAACAATAACATCAACAAAGCACTAAATTAAACAAATAATTTAGTGCAGTTCAAGTAGCCTCACCATCAGCAGTTGAAGGACCTTCAGCATGTGGTACCTCAACAGAAGTCGGTGGTACCTCAGAAGCAGAAACTGCTGGCGATGGAACCACAACAGGACATGGTGGAATCTCAACTACTGGAACCTCAACTGGAGCTGGTGGAAAATCAGCGGGAACTGGTGAAACCTCAACAGGACTAGATCGAATCTCATTAGAATCAGGTACTGACATCTGAACAACTGGAGTATCAGCATTTTCGAAACCTGCCACACTCGAGCCTGAAAAAAAACAAAAACAAAATAAAACAATAGAAAAAAGAAGGAACAACAAACAAATATGAAAAGCTGAAACATAAATAACTTACAACCCTCTCCAACATTTTTAGGAAAAACATCTTTCTCAACAGCAACGGAAGCAACAACATCATCATATATTGCCACATTAACATCAGAAGCCACAACTTGAGCCTCATGACCAGAAGAACTAGCATCACATGTTCCACAACCATCAATTTTAAGCTCCTTACTACTCACAACAGTCTCAGAAACAATTGAACTTTAACAAAAACCCAAAACCACAAAAATCAACAAACTGATAAAGATAACTTTAAAGAAAAGAAACTATAACATGAAATACGAAATAATAACCATCCTTGTCACCATCCTTGTCATGAGCAGTAATGAAAACTTCATTTTCATTGTCAGAAACATCATCATGAACCTTATCAACCTCAACCTCAACATCTGAACCTATGAAAAAAAATCATCAATAAAGTGCAAATAATAACATCAACAAAACAAAAACCAACAAAAATACAAAATCAAACACTTACGACCAGCATCCAAACTTGATGCCGCATCCATCAAAAATTTCAAATTAGCACCTCCATCTTTAAAATTCTTCGCATATTTCGAGACTTCATAATTCTTTTCATCGAACGCAAAATTTCTTCAGAACTTCTTCTTCTACCACCAGCTACCTTTCTCTTTGGTTGCTGGCGTATAATTGGAACACACTCCTCAACATTTACAGGATTTGACGAACTAGTCTGAGTTAAATTCAGTTTACCTATACGACTTTGCATTTTGTCAATCTGTGTATGTATAAGTGTAGAACGTCGAGGTCTAACAATAGCTGACTCAGAAGGTGCTGTTAAAAAAACATCGGATGACAAAACATCTATAAATTTAGCATGAA
>JAULKM010011732.1:0-14739 GCA_032355605.1 Rubia tinctorum
TGTTAAATAGATTGTATGTCAATGATAGATAGAAGGCTTGGAAGTATAAGTCAATTGCCCCCAAGGCTCCGTAATTCGTACTTAATCCCATTTTAGCTATCGTCTGCTTTGTTAGTTTAACTTGTCTTCTAAATTGTTAGCTTAGAAAAACCCAAACCAAAAACCCCCCTTTTCTTTGCTTTTATATATACGTGTAACTATATATCTAGCGCAGTATTTACCATTTTATGAGCAAACACTTGAGAATATCCCCCGTCTCTATGGACTATCCCGACTTTCCATACTATCTACTTAGTTGTATTTAGTAAGCAAAAGGGCTTTAAAATAACATCTTTGAGTGGTACGACGACGATCTCCCAATAGATGATCACACTCGTCCTATTTTTTCTTCAGTCGGTCCAATAAATCATCAATGTGGAAACACTTCTTGTCAATGATTAAAATATTTTGATGAGCTTTGTTTGCAGCAAAATTTTTAGCCTCTTCTTGCTAGCCAGTCATTTTAATCATACTTAACTGTTGTCGCTGAATAAGATTGTTCTATTCGACACAGAACTCTTTCAATTCACGAACAAAGTCTTATGTATCCTTCAGAGTCTTCTTCCATCCAAGTTCCAGATCATTGATACTAAGTAGCATATACTAAATATGAATACCTAATCATATCACCCATTCCTGATCACGACCAGGAAGATTGAGAGAATGCAAGTATATGCTGATAGATTCAAGATCGACTAAACTACGAATGATATCCTTGTCAAGAGATTCCATATTATAACCTTTGGCTACAAACTTACTGTAAGGGAAAGTCGTAGAAGAAGATGAAGATGATAAGGAACTAGAAATTTTCCAATCAAAACACAATGGAATGCACTCCATAGCAGAAAAACAATTAGCAGAATCAAGCTCAAGGTATTCCTTGGATAGAGACTGAGTAGCTTCAACCATCCATGTTGGACAATACAAATGAGGAGATATAAACCTAGAGTGATGATGAAAATGGATATTATATCCCAAAGAGTCAAGATGTTAAAAAAATTTAAGGTCAACCAAAATAACAAAACCCTGTATATTAATAAATACAATGAGAAGTTGCAAAATTAGAATGGCCATACCAAATTTATATCTAAGATAGTACACATAGCCCAGATATACATTAGAATATCATTACGAATTACAAATATAAATAGTCTCAAAATCCATAAAGCTATATCAACTAACATTAGAGTGAGTAGTCGAATGTTGGACAACAAGAGTGGAGCCCTCCTTGTTCGCATCTTGAACAGAAACTTTAGTGTTTGCATTAGCCTAAGTATTAGAATGGGGCTTAGGAGCACGCGAACTGAATAAAAGACCTTCAAATTATCAACTTCACACTTCTTCAGCACAGCATAGAGGGCAAAGAAGGAAGACCAGTGAGGTTGGCCAGCAAGGCGTAAGGACGACCACTATTAGAAATGTTATTCATAAAACCATCATTAAGCATGACCCTCTGTTGCTCAAATACTTCCTCAGATTTAGCTAGTTTAGGAATTTTTTTAGCTTTCAAAGTAGGGTTCAACCCTCGTAGTTTGACCACAACTTTGCAGTAACTTACGTTGCGAGCGGAGGTAAAAACTTTCTCAAGTAAATTATAAAAAGACTTCATCTTGGCGAGTCGATCAATAAGGACTTGAGGGTACCCAGGTGAAGAAAGACCACTAGTCTGCATCTCCTCCAGCTCAAAACGAATCTTATCGGTTTCCTTCTCAGTGGCCAAGGCGTGCTTCGCAGCAGAGAGTGCACGCTCTTCAGCAGCTTCAAGAGAGACCATCATAGCTGAACACTTCTCCTTGCTAGCCTGACATTTTTCTAGGAGGGAACCGTCCCCCTTACTGAATTGCGCAACTCATTTGCTAACAAGGTGAATACTTTCACCAACCTTATGATAAAAATACAGAAACAAGTATAACAGTTATACATTGTAATAGAGGAACACTAAATCAAATCAAATATAATTTTAAAACTCTTAACGAACACACGACAACCATTGTCTGATTGAATTAAAGTTTAAACAGAGTATCATGACTGGTAACTTCTACCATCACTATGGCTTCTTTGAGGAAGTTTAGGACGAGAATAGCTACTACGTCCCATTTTCTTAGAGAGCTCCAATACACCTGAAGATCCTCTAGATTGCTCTATTCTCTTCCTTCTTCTAGAACTATCCGCAACATTTTCAACAGTTACTTATGCCCCTTTAGTGGCTGAGCTTCAGTAGTTATTAATTGATTATTGGCTTCGTCAATATTCTCCGGGGGAATTTTATCTGTAATGGCATCGTTCGTTTGGAGAGGCGGGACCTCCGTCTCTTCATTCTCATCATCCAAAAAAAATGTTCTCTCTATGTAATGTTTAGCTAAATCCATATCTATAATCCAGTATACAACATAAGTCAGACGAGCACACAGAAATAATGATATAATGTGAAGATTAAAAAATAAAAAGTACGGCAAAAGAAAACGACAAACTAACAGCAAAAGAAAACGACAAACTAAGAGCAAACGAACACCTTAAATCTCAGAATCAGCATGGCAAAGATTTATCGAATGTTCACTAAGTCTTAAAATGACCGCAGAGTTGGCATTAAGACGAACCCCAACCCTAGGAAGTTTGGATTTAGGAAAATTATAGTTCCGAACTGGAAATTTCTTTTTGCTCCCATTACCAAGTTTTAAAGAGAAAAAAAATTACGCCACACACAACAGTTATTAGGAAATCCACTGACAAACTCAACATTGGTAATAACTGGATAAAGGTGAATTCATCAGATGAGTTTTTCACCTTACGAAGGTGATACAGACTATGGAATATATGAATCAAAAAAGGAACTTGGGCATGCTAACACACAAGATAGAAAATAACAATGACCTTAATACCCTTAGGAAGAAAGTGAGAAAATGCAACTCAATAATGCGAGAGTAGGTCTAAGATGTGCTTAAATAAAAGCAAAGACAGTCCAAATTTAAGATAATCCAGATAATAGCAGATAAAGCAAGGAGGAGGAGTGTGAACACTGTCAGTGTTCTCAGGAGCTTTAAGCTTATACAAAGACAAAAAGGAAAATTATTATTTTAATTTTTCCAAGTGGTAATCGGAAAGGATGCTACTGACAGTAGAAGAACCAGTGAGATGGTCAAAATCCTCCCCAGAATGGACATCGTCAACGGGGACATCTTTTACGGATGAATCAACAACACACAAAAAGATATTTTCCTATGAAAGTTGAGAAATGGAACACAGAATACACGTCGAGAAAAAAAGAAAGAAGAACTAATAAGATAAATTCTAGACCAAGATGAAGAAACAAAATTGCTAGAATAGGGACACTATACAAATTCAAAACTAAAAAAATTGTCTTAGAAAGGGAGAAGATTAAAAACAAGGAAACTTACAAGTTGATGGAATACAATGAGGAGCTGGAGAAATAAAGAGGGCAGGAAAAAATGAAGAATCCAAAAAGGTTATAGAATTTAATTTAAGAAACTGAAAAGCCAACATAAGTCAAATCAAATAGGAACATAAAGATGAATGTCTGCCAAAAAGTGACTTACATTTTTAGGGATACGAGAAGTCGGTGGTATATGAATTAATACAGTACACTGAATAGTTACAGACTTAATTCATCAAAAAATGAAGCAATTAAAAAGGGGGAAATTATAACAGAAGGAGAGGAAATCTCGGAATGGTACACCGAATAAAGAGGAGGAAATCTCAGTTCAATGAAACAAAATCTCAAACGATTCAGTCTGTTAGAAGTACGACAAAACAGTAATGATTAAAATTTAAATTTTAAAATTAGAAACTCTAACAAAATCACAAGTATTGCCAAGAAGCAAGCAACACTTCGCGAAGACAATCTTGGTTACATCAATGACGAATATTTTGTCACAGCTTAAAAAATCATGAAACAAGAGTTCATATATATTCCACAAGCGAAGTAATCACTTTGTGTTTCCAATGCTTCATGACTATGGGGGTGGTAAAAAATGTCCATAAAAATGTATTATTCCTTTTATATGGTTCAAGGAGCCTTATCCGTAAAAATAAAACTTAAAATAAATTCTACCTAGTATAATAAAAATATATAAAAACTACTATAATATTGATGTACATTACCATTTGAGGATGTAGTTTTCAAACTGCAATAAATTATGTGGATTATTAGAAACTTGTTGTGATTTGACCAAAGATATTCTAGATGAAAAAATCCATACATTCGAGTAATTATTTAGGAAAAACTACAAAGGGAATCAGTCAAAATAGATTTGCAGCTACCGAGTCTGAAAAAGGAATAATAAGTGAGAGCTTATTCCGAACATCCTGGATTCACCTTAATGCATAGACATGTCTCCTCACTTCTTAAGAATTCACAAATATAAGGTGTTCTCTTCATTGATGTGATTTGTTTGGCAAAGAGAGATCCATCACCACTATAAGATGGGCGACCAACTTTCTAAACATGAAGAGTGACATACCACTCCCCCCTGTTTACTATATTTCAAAATTATTTTTTCTTGGAGATCAAACTTATACATTTTAGCAATTATTTTTTATGATTCATTTTCTAAGCTTGGAAGAGTTGTTTAAACCTTTTTAGTATGATTATTTTGAGGAGATATTTAGAAAAATATTATGGAAAATATATCTTTGATACGATCCAATAGTTGATACTCTCTATTATGAGAATACTAGAAAACATGAGGGATGCGACACATTATATACCTTATGAAATTTCCCAAACATATACTTTATGGACTACTATCGACACCCCTCTCAATATCAAGGCAAACTCAGCACAAATACAAATGTAGCACAAATGCAACAAATTTTTGTGCACATTTAGCATAGGAACTATAATATGGTTTCATAGGTTTACAAAAAATCTGGATTTTCCGATCATCAAGATCAATCTTGATTCAAGACAACTCTATCAATTACATCAACCACTTGTCTCATTTTGGAATAAACAAAACCTATACAATACAATTTATATACAATAAGTGTCTGAACTTATAATGGTAGGCTTTATAAAGTTAATGCAGCTAAATCCACATGAGGAAGTAAGAAGGAATAGACATTTTTCTTCAACTTATCAAAGGTTTCCACCATTTCCGTGTTCTTTGATGAATCTACGTTGTTTTTTAACATGTCAATCCATTCATTCGTGTGCTTAAGATACGATAATGTAAGAGCGATATGGCTCTCAAGATCTTTCTGATTCGTGTTGTTCTTGCTCCTTTTATATTATCAAGGGAAACGATTTATTTGGCTACTAAACTCTTGTCATCATTCAGTTTTGGCATCCCATTTTTTAAACACTTTTACTCAATCAATTAATCAAATGGTCTAGTTTTAGGACTATAAATTCAATTCGCCAATTTGGCTTTCCATCGCCTCACCTACAATACTTGTGATAATTTTCGGGCAAAATAGTCTTTTCCTGGTCAGTGGCCAAAAGTGTCCAAAAAGGATGGATGGCCTATAATGTTTAAAAAATATGGGTGGTCAAAATGTCTATAAAAATGTATTGTTCCTTTTATATGATTTGGTGAGCCTTATTCATGAAAATAAAATTTGAATAAACCCTAGCTTGTATAATAATAACAAAAAACAAACTACTCTAGTATTTGATGTATATTACCATTTGGGGATGAAATTTTTAAACTGCAGTCAAATTTTTTTATTATTACAAATTTGGTGTGATTTGACCAAAGATATTCAAGATGAAAAAATCCATACGTTCGAGTAATTATTTAGGAGAAATTACAAAGAGAATTATAAAAATGGTAATGTCTTGAAAAGAAACTCATGAACTTGCAACTACCAAGTCTCTGGAAAAGGAATAATAACTTAGACTTTATTTCGTACTTCCTGGGTGGAAAACATTCACCTGAATATATAGACCTGTCTCCTCACTTCTTACGAACTCACATATTAATGTGTCTTCTTCATCGAACTGATTTGAGTGACAAAGAGACTTCCACCCACCACTATAAGATGGGCGACCATCATTCCAAACATGAAGATTTGCATCCCACTCCCCTCCTTTACTGTCTTTCAGGACTATCTTTTCTGGGAGATCAAGCTTGTACATTTTAACAATTCTTTTTGGGATAATCTACAAATAGTTGGCAAGGTAAATAATTAACACATATTGTATATAGAATCCAAATAGATTAAAATCCGTAAGTAGTTCTCCTTAATTTTCTAAGATAATAGGAAAATAAGCATGATAAACAATTGGGTGTTGAAATGGATATGGTTATAAAATGTTCCCAACAATAATTTCATTAAAGAATGGTTACCAATTATTTAAAAAGTTACATTTACGACATTTACCAAATTTATATCAATGTTGATTCTAAATTCACAAATAATTACTTCATATCACATTACCTTATATATTTTTTAGTTAAAGCTAAATTAAAAGTTTTTTTACAAGATGTGGAACACTAACAATATTAGGACAATGAAGAGAGGGGGGTACACATGATACCGATGTTGACTGTGTGGGCGATTTACACATACTGGAGGTGTAAACTTCACGACCATGAACGAGAGCGAGGTAGGCCGCGAAAGAATGTGACTTTGCAGGCGTCGAAGTGGAATACAAATGTACAGGAGGAAAGTACAGGGACTATCTATCAAGAGGGAGAGGAAATTGAGGAGCAGATGGTTGATGAGAAGGAAGATTCAACTGAACAAAACCCAATGCAAAATGAGGTACGATCTAAAACTGAAAAGGAGGTAAAATTAGTATATGATAAGCTGTGAATAGATATGATAAGTGGAAATAGGGTGAAACCGAATGGTATGAAAATTGAATATAGGTCTCCTAATGTAGTTAATGGTGAAACGGAAGTTGAAATCGAAACTGATGATGTTCAAATTGAGATGAAGTACTGGGTCATTGACAAGAAGAGGCTTACCGTTCAAGCTTGAATTTAGAAAATGGTTAAGAAGATTAGACACTTGAGTGCAAGGCTTTTAAGCTATGTATGCTGATTTCAACTTAGAACAAGTGTGCTATCTATAGTGGCTAATTTTTGGATGCAATGCTTCCCGACACCCAAAATATTCTTGAAACACATAGAAGCAATATGCAGATCATATTTGTGGAGTGGAAGAGAAATGGTTACCATAAAATCACCTATTGCTTGGGAAAAAGGCTGCTCACCAAAGAATGAAGGACGATAGAATGGCATCGGTTTGGTTGAGTGGAATGAAGCTAATTTGATCAAAACCTTATGGAATCTATGAAGGAAGCCGATGGATTGTGGATAAGGTGGATCCATGGTTACTATATACAAGGGAGGGATGACATGGACATGGTATTCCCAAGTTCAAGGTAATGGATGATCAAGAATTTGAGGAAATCCAGGGTTAAGGCACATGATATATATATATGGAGATGTGGATGCAGCATAAGGAAAAAGATAAATTCAATGCCATGAAATGTATCATGCACTAAGAGGTGAGCATGAAGCAGTGTAAAGGGGGGGAAATGATGTATGATAATCATGTTAGATCGATTTTTTTTTTTTTTTTGCAATGTTGATGTGCTGCCATAGCAGGTTACCAACTAAAGATAGGCTGCAGAAGATTGGGATCGATGTAGAAAGAAGCTGTTTATTCTTGGAGGAGGATGAAACAATAGAACGCTTGTTCTTTGAGAGTCGTAAGACTAAAGAAACATGGAGGAGTATTCTGACATGGTTACAGATGGATAGAGAACCAAAATCATGGTAGGAGAAATACAAAGTTGTGGGAAGAGAGGTTGGAGGGAAGAACTTCTGAAACTAGTAGCTACGGAGACAATTGATGCCCATTTGGAATGTAAGAAATGAGTTATATATGTTTTGGGACAAAGGTGCATAGTAAAGAGAGTACAAGTAAGATCATTAAATGTTTAGTTTTTAGAGCATGGATGAAGTTAAGGCTTAGAAAGAAAAGTGTACGGTTTATGTTAGGAGATTAAAAGTAAAATGAGTAGTAGAATGTAAAGTTATAAATCCAATTTTGGCAATGAAAGTTATTTTATTTCAAAAATAAAATTAGATACTAGGACATTGAAAGGTTGCAACATTGATGGTGGGATGAAAGTTGCTATATATTAAGCCGTGTTTTTTTATTCATGAGACATAAAAAAACTTACCAGTGCATGCTTCCTATCCTTTCTGAACCATGTGACAAAGAAGGGATTTTTAGGCCTTTTGCTTTCAGATTTTAAAAGTTTGTATCCAAAAGGGTCCACTGATTTTCCTCTCTTCCTCAAGGCATGGTGTTCAACTGCCATAAAAATTCTGTAATTAGTTGAACCAAATACTCATATAGTATGTGTCATGATATATAAGCAATTAACATATATTAATTTATAATGTGAATTGAATGACAAATATTAGGCAACTGCATGAAACTAGATCATTACATACTAAACCTGATATTGATAGTCAATTTATCATATAATAATGCAACATTATAAGATCTTATTATATTATATACCTTTTTACATAATAGAAAAGTACCGAAAATTCTATAATGACAATATAAAATTTCAATTTCTTATATTTGATTGGAAGAAATAATATTATGGGAGTGAGGTTCTAAGGGGGAGTTTAAACTCACATGTGGATTCTTTGTCTCTTAACTTACGCTTCTTGTCTTCGAGTTCACCTTCATCAACTCGAACAAAATCTCGAACCTCACCTCCTGCTCTAAATTTACAGCGCCCAATTCCTTTCTTGATAAAACAGTCACTTCCAAGCACTTTTACATCAAATACATTAGTTCCACCATACCCAAATACCATCGAATCACCATCTTCTATGTAATTGTGTTTAGCATATGACCTCCAACCGCCATGAAAGTAGATTTCGTCATTTTTGCATGCAATCTCTACTGGCCAAAGATTTTCATATTGATCTCTCAGATATACCTCATCTGTAAACTTTACTTTTATGTATTTGGTGAAGACCGACGGTAGTTTCTGTCATTAATTCGATGATTAAAAATTTAAACCTAAATTCTATAATATTCTTAAATATAATTCATAAAATAATAAAAACACAATAAATTGGGAAGAAGAAAACTCACCAAAGGCAAAAGTAAAGTGAGAAAATGACATGAAAAACCCACTCCTATTGTTAGTTGAAACAAACATTATGTAATTCATGGACTGACCTCAAAACAAAACTAAAAAAACAAGTTTACATGGAAGCATATGGATGTCCACATCTTTTCATCCAAATCCATAATCAAACAATAAGGTTTTATATGTTTCTATCTATCTATCTTTGAAAAAATCATGTCTAAATTGAATTCTAGTGCTGTTTAAGATTTTAAAGTATATATCTAGCATTAAAACACATTCCATGCATGATATGAATTCATTTCATAACCAAGTCATTGTAATCCTTGTTTACCATGAACAAATTAAAAGAGCAATAAACTTACACATGTCCCACTTAATTCCTTGAGATTAAAAGATGAGAAAATCTAACAAACCTCTTAATGCCTAGAGGGAAAAAATGGAAGGGAAATACAAATAAACGGAGGACTAAAACTTAGTTTCTAAAAACCATCAGAAAGTTGAATCTGGTTGCAGCTCCTCCAGCGCGTACCTCTTTTCATAAACAATAAGCATATTTGAAATGAAATAAATAGAAGAAAAGAGAATCACAGCTTACCAGTTTATGATAAGTAGTCTCCTGATCGAATGTTGCACGGAAGACAACATACTGATCTATGCTCTTGTCATTCTCCATCGCAGTATTGCACCTCTCTTATCTGCAAGAATTGAAAACAAAATGGATTTCAGTAGTTCATTCTTATGAGAGACTCCCTGCTCATAAATCGGAAAAGCAATGAATTTATAGCGTCAAACTCAAAAAATCTAAAATAATTACAGAAAACAAAATGGAGACTACCTAGGAGATGGGGTCGGACCTTCAAAACCCCAACGCCCTAACTAGAGGGCGTCAGCCAAGGGAAAATAAGAGTGTTTGAACAAGGGACAAATGCTTAATTTTGAAACGTGAATCCATGGTAATAAAGATATCAAATTTGAATTGAAATAAATGCAAGAGATATCTTTTAGAAGTCAAACAAGCCATTTAAAGTATAAAATGAAAGTGAAATTAAAACACCAACTACTCTTTCACGACCTCTTAATTACATCTTTATCTTTACCTCTTCTTTATTATTTTCAAATCCAAGTTTCGCATAACTTTCTATCTGGAGCTTTAATTTCTCACCCTCTATAGTTGTTCAATTAAAAAAAAATTGTACCTAATTTTTATTTCTACATACCTCTGCCTTCGATTAATTCTGTATGTATTTAAATTTTCGTTTCTACATTTATTTCTTACGTTGAAGGTATCCTCTTTCATGTGATAAGAGTTTAATTTATATGATCAAAACTTATCCCTATAATTTAACTTATTTCATTTCCTTCAAACTACTAACATTTAACATCAATTCTTATTTAGTTGGTTAGATTTTTCCTCCTTAAACAACGAGTTCTGCACTATTAGAATCATGGGCTCCTATTATAAAACCAATTGGTACTATGTAGGGGTAACCCATAATCTTATATATTGAGTTATATGACTGTCAGCCACCAATGTGGGACTCTAACACACCCCCTCACGTGCAGCGGTATGAATCATCGCGCAAACATGGACAGAAGGGGGTAACAGGCCAACCTTCAACAAAAATTAAGCCTTTTCAATCTGATTGGGGAGGTGAATATCGAAACATATCCACTTTTCTTCAAACTCATGGAATTTTACATCGTGTTTCCTGCCCTCATACTCCTGAACAAAACGGTGCAGTCGAAAGGCGAAATCGAATTGTTGTGGAAAAGGGCTTGGCTTTGTTGGCTCATTCCCATCTTCCTATAGAATTTTGGGAACAAGCTTTTCACACAGCCATTTATCTTAACAATCGCACCATCACTCCTGTTCTTCAAAATAAATCGCCTTACGCTTGTCTTTACAATCGGCACCCTGATTACCAATTTTTAAAATCTTTTGGTTGCTTATGTTTTCCCTACTTGCGTCCCTATAATAGTAACAAACTTGAATTTCGGTCTGTTGCTTGTATATTTCTAGGGTATAGTGCCAAGCATAAAGGCTATCTTTGTCATCATGTTCCCTCATCTCGTACCTATATCGCTAGACATGTTGTATTTGATGAATCTCAATTTCCTTTCCCTGAACATAGCTCCAAATCTCAGTCTTCCGATTCTCCGGTCTATGACTTAGCCTTACTTGACCCTCAAGAACACAATTCTCTCACCTCTCGGGTCACTCCATCTTCACCCAAATCTGTCCCCTCTGAGGTCACATCACCTAA
The DNA here is from genome assembly GCA_032355605.1 of Rubia tinctorum. Classification (NCBI taxonomy): domain Eukaryota; kingdom Viridiplantae; phylum Streptophyta; class Magnoliopsida; order Gentianales; family Rubiaceae; genus Rubia; species Rubia tinctorum. The sequence goes on from JAULKM010011732.1 coordinate 11,398, forward strand.
TCCTGTCCCATCTCCTCATAGTCCGGCATCGTCAGTGCCTTCTTCACCTGCTCCGTCACCATCTGTCTCCTCTTCCCTGCCCACAGATCAGTCACCATCTCCCTCGAGTTCCTCCTCTATCCAGTCCACTACATCTTCCGACATCATCCCATATCCCCAAGCTCCATCCTATTTTCGGCCTTCCTCCACCTCCCACCACAACATGGTCACTCGTGCATCAACAAACTCTCTCAAGCCTAAATCACTCTTAGCCACCAAATACCCCATCACCAGTCCACCTCTAAACCCTGAACCAAAAACTTTTCACCAAGCCAACAAAAACCCTAATTGGCAACATGCCATGCAGTTAGAGTATGATGCTTTATTGACTAATGGGACTTGGGACTTAGTTCCTAAGCCCTCTACTTCTAATATTGTTGGCTGCAAGTGGATTTTCAGACTCAAAAAGAAGGCAGACGGCTCCATTGATCGATACAAAGCTCGCTTAGTGGCAAAGGGATTCAATCAGGAAGAGGGAGTTGATTACTTTGATACGTTCAGTCCGGTTATTAAACCCACCACCATTCGTCTTGTTCTTAGCATTGCCGTCACTCAGCAATGGTCCCTTCGCCAAGTTGACATTAATAATGCATTCCTCAATGGTGATTTGACCGAGACAGTATACATGCAACAACCCCCTGGTTTTGTTTCTTCATCTCATCCTTCATATGTGTGCAAGTTGAAGAAAGCTCTCTATGGTCTTAAACAAGCTCCCCGAGCTTGGTTTCAAAAACTCAGTCAAGCCCTTCTTCGCCATGGTTTCAAGCAGTGCATCTCAGATACTTCACTTTATATCAAGCGGCATGGCCATGATGTCATTTATGTTCTAGTCTACGTAGACGATCTCATCATCACAGGCTCCAACACCAAGTTCATTGATGATTTTGTTCGGTACTTGAACTCGGTGTTCTCTCTGAAAGACTTGGGTCGGCTCAATTTCTTCCTTGGCATTGAAGTTCAACATCTTCCTGGAGGTTTGCTTCTCTCTCAGAAAAAGTACATACTTGAACTTCTCGATCGCAGTGGCATGACTGGTGCCAAGCCGATATCTTCTCCGGCTCTCCCTGGCTCCCGACTTCTTGCTGCTGGTGACCCCTTCTCCAATCAACACCTCTACCGGAGCGTTGTAGGAGCCCTCCAGTATGCAACAATCACTCGGCTAGAGATTACCTATGCCGTCAACCGAGTCTGCCAATTTATGCATAGCCCCACTGAAGCACACTGGTCGGCGGTCAAAAGGATTCTTCGATATTTAAAGGGGACAATAGGAGCTGGTCTTTACTTCCGACCTTCCCGGGATTCTCGTTTGCTGTGCTACACCGACGCAGGATGGGTTTCTGACCCGGACGATTGCCGGTCACAACATGGCTTCTCTCTTTATTTCGGCGGCAATCTAATCAGCTGGTCTTCGAAGAAACAAAGTTTTGTAGCTCGATCAAGCACGGAAGCCGAGTACCGTGCTATTGCCTTCGCAGCTGCTGAAATAATCTGGCTGCAACAACTTTTAAAGGAGATGGGTGTTTCTCACCACGGGCCGCCCACTGTATTCTGTGACAACTTAAGCGCCACCTATCTCACGGCCAATCCAGTTCTTCATCACCGCTCCAAACACATCAAGCTCGATTTTCACTTCGTTCGAGAACAAGTTCATGATGGTACTCTGGTTGTTCGACATGTAAGCTCAGAAAATCAGGTGGCAGATATCTTTACAAAAGCAGTCGGGACTTCCAGGTTTAAAGACTTGCGTTCCAAGCTTCTTGTTCGTACCCGAACATGAGCTTGCGGGAGGGTATTAGACTGTAAAAATATTAGTCTTTACTAATTTTAGATTTTACCTTTTCTGTTGCTGACTTCTTCCATTCTTGTTGTATACGAATATTCTATATCCTAGTCTAAAGGAACTCTGTTGTACTTACGTAGAGATAGTAGGAAAAACAGTTGGTAGAATCACTGTATAAATAGAAGTCTTGATATTAATAATACTCAACCTTCACAGTATTATTTCTGAGTTTGTTTTTTATTGAGCGAGGTGACCAGAAAAGAGCTGAAGGCAATAACTCTTTTCGTCCACAACAAGTTGACCATTGCACTCATCAAGAACCTGGTTTTTCATGAAAGAATCAAGCATGTAAACACTCACTATCACTTCTTACGCGAGTGTGTTAAAAAGGAGGAGATTATTGTGGAACATGTTTGCAGCAGAGCGCGAAGAGCCAACATTCTCACAAAAGCTTTGCTGAAGATAAAATTCGTTGAAAGAGAGAGTTACTTGGTGTGAAGAACTCAGGAGAAGGTTTAGCTTATGGGGTAGTTTTTTTGGTTTTTAATCAAAACCTTCAAACGTGAGAATTTTTACATACAAATACATGCATGTTTTTTATTTTTTAAATTTATTTTTTGAAGTTGTTAGGCAGCCTTAATCGGTGGGAAGAATATTCGGTAGTGCAAGTAGTAGTTTAGTTGCTAAAAAATAGCTGAGTTTGTTACTGATAGTTTGGTTTAAATAGGAGTGTCGTGGTCTTTGTTTTTTTAGAAATTATTTTAGAGTAATAATACAAAGAAAACATTCCCAGATCTCTTAGTTTCACTGATACGGTTGTCCATCTGTGTGCTTCCTTTATTTTATACACTTGCAAAGCCAAAAAAAAATCCTAATAACTCAACCACTAGCCACTAATCCTAACTAATGGGGAATACTAATTCTTACTAAAACCAATTCTAATTCTTGTATCGTTACTTGCTGCAACAAAGTAACTAATTCTAAATGATCAAAATTGATTAATCTAACAATTTCTTCGAAGGCTACTGTGATTGGTGGAAATTTTGAGTGAGAAGTTAATGATCTCCATTGTCGGAACAAGAAAGGGGGCACCCTTTCTTCATTATCGTTTGGATTTTTTGGGGTCAATATGATGGGCTCTGCTGTAAATTAACATGCTCTATAAAATGCTAAAAAGATGATATTTGTTGCTTTTGATATGATGCTCTTGGTTAAAAAGGGGAATGAATTTAATTTAAATTTAAATTTAGTTGCTTTTGTGATTAAACTAAAACATTCAGGTTGTTGCATTCACTGTAAGAAAATCTCTCTTTTTACAGCGACAAATGTAGATGTAAAAGTTTAATTTTCGTTGTAAAAAGGATTTTACAACAGACTACATCCCCGTTGTATGGGATTGTTAGAGGTTGGGTTATAATATTGTTGTGTGTTTGGTTAATATTCCGCACAAAATCTCCAAACAACCAACCTAGACCAAATTCCCTTTTGTCAAATTTGATGGTCCGCGCTACGCATTGGCAATA
>JAULKM010011743.1:0-14738 GCA_032355605.1 Rubia tinctorum
TGGCTATTACCTACTATGGAATATAAGGTTAATGTGGATGCATCTTGGTCTAGAGTGAATAAAAAATGTGCACTGGGGGTGGTGATTAGAAACAAAACAGGTACAATGATAAAGGCCCTCATCAAAACTGATCATGCAGAATCCGTATTACATGCGGAAGTTTTGGCTTTAAAACTGGGGTAGCAATTTTCTATAAAGCTTAACTTGGACAATTTTTCACTTGAATCGCATTGTACAAATGCGATAGCTGTAATCAAAGATCCACTTAATGTGGATGCATCTTGGTCTAGAGTGAATAAAAAATGTGCACTGGGGGTGGTGATTAGAAAAAAAACAGGTACAATGATAAATGCCCTCATCAAAACTGATCATGTAGAATCTGTATTACATGCGGAAGTTTTGGCTTTGAAACTGGGGTACTAATTTGCTATAAAGCTTAACTTGGACATTTTTCACTTGAATCGGATTGTACAAATGCGATAGTTGTAATCAAAGATCCACTTAAGGCACCATGGACAATTTATGATCAAATTTTTCATATTCATTCCCTTCTTCAATCCACTGTAATCATACACACACTAAGACAAGGAAATAAGGTGGCGAATTACCTTACAAAGTTGGTGGATATAAACACTAACGTGGAAAAACAACTCTCTGTTCACCAACTTGATTTAAACGCTAGGGGTTTGCTAAACTTTGATAAGCTGGGATTTCTAGATATAAGGATGAATTGATGCTACTCATGTTGGTTGTACAGACTTTGGAAGATCTGGAGAACAAGTGCAGGAGAGCGGCGCACAGTTAGAACTATGCACGGATGGAATCGGCTCAAAGGAAGATTATCCACAGAAGCAGTACATTAACACATCACCAGAAGTACATTGATAGATGAACTTTAAACTTTCGCTTTGTATATTTTGTAACATAGATTATTTATGATTTAGAAAATTTTGGAAGTCTGGCCGAATGAACAACATCGACACAGAGGGTGGAGGTGTGACATTCGGAAACACTACCAAACATTTTCTAAATTGGGGCTTGTAGTAGGCAACCAATCTTAAGTTTGCATTAGGCAACCTTTTTGCCAAAATAGGAACTTCATGTACAAATGGCCCAATTATAGACCACGATTTTGATGTAACGAAAGTTACATAGGCTTGGAGAACCTTATAAAATCTCCCCATTTTTTTGGGTTTCTTTAAAAAATAAAGGTGTAACATTCATTTAATAGCATTAATCTAGATTGTACTGTATCTTAACTTTAATTATGACCCACTTAAATGGATAAAACACACAATTTTTATACTTTTATACTCCGATTTGATAGACTAAATTGGGACATTGGGCATTTGATATAATAAAAAAGTTCAATTAATTACTTAGAAAAGTATTAATCAAAATAGCATGAACTGGAATAACCTTTCTTTATATGTATGCTTATATAAATCCATACTTTTAAATTAAAAAAACATTTTGTTATATAATTTTTGTTTCATCATAAGACATTTGGCAGCAATGGATCCCACTAGTAAATCCTATCGTCAAAACAGGCATGGGTTACTTATTTTTTTCATAAAATGTTAGCACAATACTTCTTTTTTTCCAAATATGGATGTAGTATATATTAGGGTATAAGGTTATAATAGACTTTTTCATGTAAATATAATTCATATATAAAGAGTGGCAGGGCTACCAATTAGGTAAGTCACAATTATTCTCATTATTCCGTACAATTGGGCTACTACTGTGCATCTAGTTCTTACTATTGTTGTCTCTCTTAATTGGACTCACTAAAAAAACTTTCAACTGTGACGCTTTTGTGGAGCATTTGTGACACTCAAAGGCTCGCTAAAATTATTAGTGACGCCTTGTGAAGTGCCTCAGCGTGCCACTAAAATATTGTGACGCGTTAAAATATCGTTATATTTTTTTTGATACTTTAAGAAGCAGTTCAATTTAGTGGTTTCATTAAATTTGTGACGTGGATTCATGTAGTAATTTGTTTTAGTGACATGTACATGTGTCACAAATATTTAGTGACATATTGAAAGTGGAGCAAATATTGTGACATTTCCTTACTTGTCACAAAATATGCGTCACTACTGAACTCTTTTTTGTAGTGACTATAAGTCAATTAGATGTTAAAAATGCCTTCTAGCATGGTTTTTTGAACGAGGAAGTTTACGTGCGCCAGGATGAGGGTTTCATGCATCCCGCAAAACAAAATAACATATGTCGTTTACATAAGTCCATATATGGGTTAAAACAAGCTCTGCAAGTTTGGTTTTCTCGTTACAACAATTTTTTACTATCCATTGGTTTTAAATGCAGAACTTTTGACATCTCTATGTTTGTTTTAAAATACCAGGTTCATATGCTTATTTTACTCCTATATGTGGATGATATTGTTCTCACGGGTAGCAGTTCTGCTCTAGTTTATATACTCATTTTTATTCTCTCATCTCATTTTTGATATGAAGGATTTGGAGGGATCGTCATTATTTTCTAGGTATTCAGGTGTCACGTACTCCTTCTGGCTAGTTTTTGTCACAACAAAAATATGTGTCTGATTTATTAAAGAGATTTCATCTTCATACTGTTAAATCTGTACCCACACCATGTGTTTCTAGAGTTACGTTGACCTCTGTTGCTAGGGATCTTCTTGCTAATCCCACAGAATATAGTAGTATGGTTGATGCTTTGCAAGATTTGACTATGACTCGTTTGGATATTCTCATGCTGTTAATATGGTTTCTCAATTTATGCATGCGCTTTGTACTACTTTTTTCATGTTGTGAAGAGAATTTTAAGGTATTTGCAGGATACCTTGGAGTTTGGTTTTTTTCTCCACTCGACGAGCTCTCCTGCGTTAGTGGTGGCTTATTCTGATGCAGATTGGGCTGGTTGTCATAACAGTCATCTTTCTACCACTGGCTATGCCGTTTTTCTTGGAAAGAATTTCATTTCTTGATGCTATAAGAAGCAACTTACTGCGTCAAAATCCTCAGTTGAAGCGGAATATAGGGCTGTTGCTGACACTGTGGCTGAAACAATTTGGCTTCGTCAGTTTCTTGCTGATTTGGGGTATTTTCTTCGTGCCCCTGTTACTCTCTATTGGGATAATGTTTCTACAACATATTTTTCCTCCAATCCGAGTCATCATGATTGTAACAAGCATATTGATGTAGACTACCACTTTGTTCGTGAAATGGTTGCACGTGGAGGTTTTCGGGTTAGATATGTTTTTATACAGTTACACGCTGCTGATATTTTTACTAAAGGTTTGTTTAGTGAGTTATTTTGTAAACATTGTTCCAATCTATTTGTTATTGGATCCCGTAAAAATTGAGGGGTATTGGAGTATAAAGATAGAATAGACTTTTTCATTTAAATATAATTCATATATAAAGAGTGTCAAACCTACCTATTAGATAATTCACAATTATTCTCATTACTCCATTCATTATATATAGGTAAATGAAGAGAAACGCAATGGGACCAGTTCAGTCGCATCTTACAACGTTTGTGGGGTTGATTTATAGAAAGTATAGTTATTCCAAATTATTGTTAATTATTATGCACAATCTCTGTTATTGCATATACTAGTTTGAATGACTAGGAGAGTTGGTATTACGTTGTAACACTAGGATTAGATGTTGAAATGAAATTCACAATTTTAAATCACCGAGTCATCAAAAAATAAGTTCTATACTCTTTCTCCCACCATTATATTAGCATATTTACTTTTTCAAAGTCAAATTTAAAAAAATTGATAATAAATATGAGCTAATATATTTATAATAAATATATCATGTAAGATATTGTTGGATTCGTCTTAACATATACTATATTTTCTAAATATTAATTTTTTATGTGAAACTGTTATAAGTAATTAGAGTTATTGACGGTCAAAAATGATCATTGAATACCGTGAAAAGTAAATAAGTCAATAATGGTGGGACAGAGGGAGGGAGTAGCTATCGTCATTGTATTTGGATTGTATTTACTAATTTGAGTAAAGTTGTGATTAATAATCGGTGAATTATTCACACTATTACAAACTAAATCTAATATAACACTTTTCTTGCAACACTTATTTAAAATGTTACAGTACCTTATAAAGTGTTATTTAAACTTTTGATAAGTGTTACATAAATACAATCATTTGATCTAATGTAACAACGGCCAAGGTAATACTTGTAAAAGTGTTACTTTAGGTGCTATTGTAACACTTTGAGACTATTGTAACACTTTTACAAGTATTACCTTAGACGATGTTATATTAGATCTAATGTAACACTTCTTAAAATTTAGGTAACATTTTCAATATTTATGTAACACTTTTCAAAGGTTTAAGTAACACTTTATAAGTTATTGTAAGATTTTAAATAGAGTAAAATGCTTATATGACCCCCAATTCTTTGGAAAGTGCAAATATAACGCTCTGTTTTTCAAAAGTGCTAATACACCCATGGCTGATTTTCAAAAGTGCAGATATACCCATGAGCGGCCAAAATATGTAAACTTATACCCGGGTAACCCCCCCCCCCCTTCCTTTCCTCCTATTTTTTGGGTATAATTGCTCACTTCAATGACTTTGGTACAACCGCACTTTTAAAAAACTCGGGTTATATTTGCACATAACAAAGAATTGAGGGTTATATAAGCACTTCATTCTTTTAAATATTTGTTGCAAAGAAAGTGTTATGATGGCTCTAATTTGAAGTAGTGCTAAATTGTCAGAGTGCTTTAGCATCATTTGTATCAGTTGGTATCGAAGGGGAAAAAAGAAAATCTTTCAGTGGCTGAAAATTAACAAAGGTTTTTCAATTTTGCAATTCTATTTTATTTTGAATTTTATCAATTCATAAACTCATTTGTGTCATACGCTAATCCACTTTTCGTTTGTTTGATCTTTCTTACTGGGGGATCGAATCATGAGTATAAGGACATCGAACGGTTCGAGAGTTGGAGTAATTCAGTATTATTATTCACCTTCACCTTCATCTTAGAGTCAGGAGAACGTCGAAAGGTCTGAGCATTTATAAGTATTATCCACCTTCACCTCCCGGTCAGTTTTGTAGTTGTTAGTAGTTTATACAGTTTATGTGTATGTGTTTATTTTCTTCCACTATTCTGAAGAAAACTGCATACTCATAATCCTTTTGTTTTCTTATATCTTTCTTTGATTTCGCTGATCTTGAATTCGTTCTTGAGTTCTTGATTACACCTTATACAAAAAAAAATTGTCATTTTTTCCTTTTCTATATATAGTGTCATATTCTTGATCTTTACGATCTTTAATATCTCAAAGTTCATTTGAATAGAGAGTCACTTTTCCCAGTTTCTGATTCAAAAATGTTTTAAAGATAGTCATCACGAGTTTAATTTCGAAATTATACTTTGATTTAGATTTTGAAATCCGTGGGTAAACTAGGGTTTTGGGTTTTGAATTCGGGAAAGCAAGGGTTTTGGCCTAAGTTTTCTGAGGTTTGTGATTCAAATAATTTGAGTTTAATTTCAAAATCTTGTGGGCTGAAATTGAAGTTGTGATTGAATTCTACTTGTGTTGAGAAAATGATTTGAATTGTATCTGGACAAGAAGTTAAATCATAATTGAAGTTGAATTGTATCTGACAAGAAGTTGAATTATATTTGAATTTGAAGTATATTTGGACAAGAAGTTGAATCGTATTTGAATTCTACTTGTATCCTTAAATCCTAATCAGTTTGAAGTTGGAAAAAGAATAAGAATTTGGTTTGTACTTGGCTTGGAATACTGTTTGGGAAAGAAATCAAATCTTAATAGGGTTAGGGTTTTGGAAAATTCAAATTTGGGTAGGAAAATAGAAATGAAAACCTAATTGGATTAGGGTTTGTTACTTAAATTTTCAAAACATTTTGTTGCCTATTTGAAATGTTATTATTTTTACACATTCATACTCAATATAGCTCTGATTCTAGCCATTGAACTTGTGTTTTGATGCTTATTCTCTTAAGAATTTGAATTTCCACTCTAAGATCTGAATTTTAGAGTTTATCAATTTTATTTATCCAAATTAAATTTCAGTATCTCCTGGTTCATAATTGTTGTGATACAATTCATTTTCAGTCATTTTAGCCTTTGCCTTACGAGTTGTAAGTGTCATGCATTTGGTGAGTGACCTTACTAAACAAGGGGGGAGGGGGAACGTTTATTACTAATGGTTGTTTCTTCTTCATAAGTTTTAACAGGATTGGCGAGAAATTTGAATGCCCCGTATTATGTTGGCAGTCCAAACAACAGACACATGAATTTTTATGTTCGAAGTGGGAACCATCTTGAAGATTACTTCACCAATAGTTAGGGTTAACCTAAACCACTTGAACTGATTCAACTTAATCAACAAGGAGAGTTGAATACCGACAATTGACATTTTCCATGAATGCCTTTGTGAGCAAGGTTCAGAGACTGTCAAGGAGAGTAGAGGATTTATAAATTCCTCTGCCACCTCGTTCTTCTAGACAAGTGGATCTCAGCCGAGTGGTCAACATTTTTCAAGGTAATGAAAGTTCAGATGAAGAATCGGTTCATTACTATGATAGGCGGACCCATATAGGTTCTAAAAGAACGAAATAATGACATTCTCACCACAGGAGGTAATCTAAAATTCCCAAGTTCAGGTTCTAATGAAAGTTCAAATTCTGCCCAAGACATCAAAGGTTTAAAGTATGATATCCCTAGATTCGATGGTCAACACAATCCTGAGAGATATCTAAATTAGAGGAAGTAGATGGAGAACTTATTTGAACTTAACAGACATAGAGAAAATGAGAAGAACAAGGTCATGCAATAATCTTTCACCAACTATGCAGCAGAATAGTGGAAGAACTTGAAAGAATCAAGACATATTGTTGGTAAAAAAAAACCTATATCTACCTTGGAGAGATTGAAGACTAAGCATCGTTTATATCACATTTCACCAACCTAATTGATGGAACAACATTTTTACCTCAGTAATATGAAGCGAGGTAGCTGAACAGTTGATAAATACAGCCAGGATCTCGAGTTACTGATAAGAAGAGTTGGTATGAGAGAAGATGATGCCTATGTGAAGAATCAGTTTATTGAAGGTTTAAGAGAAATTTTGTAATTTACAGTTAAACTTCAGCATCATATTTTGATGAGAGATTTATTGGTTAAATCCAGGTTGGTTCAGTCGACATTAAGGTCAAGGAGAAGCCCTAATTTTGTCTATGAATGTCTAAGACAGGCATCTGACCCCATAAACTATAGTTTGGCCAAAGGAGGAAGAGGATCAATTTTTGGTGGTCGTGGAAGCCTAATTCTATGATAACTTATTCAAATCCACTCTTTGAACCTAAAGAGTAAAGAACAATTGTATCCAATCAACCACCTAGTCGAACTACAGGTAAATTAGTTTCTACTTCGTCGAATACAATTTCTTCTAATTCTCCTATTCGTTTTAATTGTAAGGAACGAGGACATGTGCGCAATAACTGCCCTGGGAATTTGTCACCATGCCTCTCAAATATAGTATTTATAGGCTCAAATTAAGGCTAACTACTAGATATTAGCTAGTGCTAAGTCGGGGTCGTCCATGAGGAAAAAGGGGTTTTCAAATATCGAGTATAAATAAAAACACAAGAAGAAGTCACTCTATGTGTGAGGTAACAAAGTTGGAGGGTTTTGATTTTATAAAACACTACAACTAATTTAAACTTCTAAATTACCAAACAATGAGAAAGAAAATGTAAATAAGAGCACAACTAGCACAAAAGATGTAACTAAGATGGTAACAAGTTTTGTGCACAATTGGTTTACATTTCTATTTAACCATTGATCATCGACTAATTATCCTATTTTTATGCATTAACCATACATTATGGAGAACTTGTCAACACCTTTCATATGAAGACATTTTTCACCTCTCCTCGATTAGAATTAAAATGGGTGATTGGCGCTACAAAATAACCCTTACCCTCGGGTGACTCTAGACAATCGGCCTCATAGACTTCCATGAGAATAGAAATAAACATGGAGACCCAATACAACTACCACAATATCCTACAAGAGAGAAACATCGGGATAGCACAATTATGTTCCCTAATGACACCTACAAGGATCGGTCTTCATGTTAGGCTTCATTAGTGTGCTACTTCGATAATTAGGAAAACTCATTCAAATTCATCCTAAATATAAGAAAAATTATTAATCAACAATCATAATTAGTTGCTACACCTAATTACAATCTAACATCGATTAACAATAATCACATCGACAAAAAGACAAAGTCTTTTGGGTTTGACCAAAAACCTAGCAAACAATCAATTCACAATCATCAACTAGTTTATCATCATAGTCCAAATCATGTATTAGTCAGACAACAAAGCACAAAACATACTTGATAATCAAAGCATAAGATAGGATAAACCAAATCTCACAAATTTATAATAGAAATGCTTACCAATTGCTCCCAAGAGTATAGTTAGCCTAGATTAATGAAACGCATAACAAATGAGAAAAAATCCATGGTAAACATAATTTTAAAGACAAACTGTAAATGAAAACTAGGGTTTTGAAGGTAAGAAAATCGGGGGCTTTAATAGAGGAAATTGAGGGGTATTTATGTCTAGGAATTAAAGGAGAAAAGCAACATAAATGAGTTGTTGGCCCAAGTGTCATGAACCGTGGCCACAAGCCGTGAAAATATGTCACAGGCGGTGACAAGCTTTTGGCCTAGCTTCTACCAATTTCCAAAATAATTGGTCTTCTCTTTAGAATATGGTCACCTCTTCAATCCCGAACTCTTCAAACTCGAACTCTTCAATAGAATTCTTCAAAATGATCTTCAAAACACTTCATAAATTAAATAATTAGGACATAAAATATGATATCATCCTAACCCTCTAATTGATAAAATGTCAATTTCCTTCCAATTAAATCTCTAATCCATTAGAAAAATATACTTTGAATGTGATATAAATAGAATATAAATTGAGAATATCATGCCCTCATGCTCAAATTATAGCCACATTGGAGGAGGGAGATGATGAAGACAAATATGGCGATATGCCTACATTGTATGAAAGTGAAGAAGAATAGTTAGATGAAGATATCGATCATCAATAGTGATTGAGGTGAGCAAGGTTCTGAAACACAATTATCAAATGGCCGAGTCAGAGGTACAACGTGTTAATATCTTTCATACTTGTTGTCTTGTGAAAGATAAGAATTGCTTGCTGATTATAGATGGTGGATCATGCATTAATATCGTTTATAATCTTTTAGTTAGATCATTGTATTGCTTATTACTACTCATCCATCTACATATATACTGATCTGGTTAAATGGTTTTGGTGAACTTAGGGTTACAAAGAAATGCATGATTAACTTTACCATCAGAAAGTATAATGATTCTATTTTATGTGATGTTAAACCTATGGAAGCTAGTCACATTTTATTGGGTAGACCTTGGTAGTTTGATAGAAAATCTAATCAGGATGGCTACACTAACAAAGTTACTATGATTAAGGATCAAACTGGGTATACTTTGACACCACTATCTACGGTGGAGGTATTTGACGCGCAAAGGTGAATGGAAGTTGACAAAAACAACATCAATAGCTAAGTCGCAGCTAGAACAGTCTGTACCACCTATACAGATCATGCCTCTAGAACGATTTGTGCCACCTGTACGGACCGTACCTCCGGAATGGGCCATGCCATCAGCATGGACCGTTCCTCTGGAACAGTATGTGATAAACCCTAAAATGGTCGTGTCAAACCCTAAGTCGACTAAAGATCCATATAAGTCTTCCAAGTCCTTATATTCACATCCCACTCCTTTATCTTTAATTTATATGATGAGGCATGAACTATAAATTAATTCTTGTAAATCGTTTTATGCTTCAATGAGATATGTGAATCGTGCTTTAACTATTTTTTTTGTTATGATATTGAACTTTAAAGAAAGTTACCTCGCCAAAGAAGATATACCTGTAAATGTTCTTTCACGGTTTGCTAAGATTTTACAGGAATTAAAGATGTCTTTCCTGAGGAACTACCTCATGGTTTACTACCAATTCAAGGTATTGAACATCAGATAGACTTAATGCCGGATTCAGTCATCCCTAATTGCCCTGCTTATAAAGAAAACCTAATGAAACATAAGAACTATAAAGGCAAGTCAAAGGTTTGCTTAAGAAAGGTTATGTGCGTGAATCTTTGAGTCCTTGTGTTATGCCGGTTATATTAGTTCCTAAGAAACATAAAACTTGGCATACGTGTATTGATTTTCATGCTATAAACAAGATTACCATCAAGTATTTCCATCTTATACCTAGATTAGATGATATGCTCAAAGATTTACACGCTTCTGTGATTTATACTAAGATTGATTTAACTCAAGGATACCATTAGATTCGGGTAAAGGAAGGTGATGAATGAAAAACTGAATTTAAGATTAAGTTTAGTTTGTATGAATGGATTGTTATATCCTTCGGTTTAACTAATGCTTCTAGTACTTTTATACGGTTGATGAATCATGTTCGTAGAAGATTTATAGGTCATTTTTTGTAGTTTATTTCGATGACATCTTGATCTATTTTAAATCAACTAATGAACATATTAATCGTGTTAAAATGGATCTTGTTGCACTCCGTGACTCTAAATTATATGGTAATATCAAGAAGTGTACTTTTTGTGTTTCGAAAGTTTTTTTTCTTGGTTTTGTTGTGTCTCCTAATGGTATCAAGGTGGAAAAAATCAAGATTGAAGCCATCAAATCATGGTCGAGCCCTACTAATGCCAATAAGGTGAGATCGGTCATGGTTTAGTTAGAATTTATCAAAGTTTTGTACACAATCTCATATATTTCCGCACCATTAAATGAACTAGTTGAAAAGGATGTGAAATTTGTGTGGGGTGAAAGTCAAGAGAATGCATTTAATGAATTGAAAGTAAGTTTATGCAATGCTTATGTTCTCGCTTCACCTGATCTTAACAGTACTTTCGAGATTCATTTTGATGCATTTGGTATTGGTATTGGTGTTGTGGTTATGGAAGGGAATTGATCTATAGCTTACTTCTATGAAAATCTAAAGAGAGGTGCTCTTAATTATTATGTATATAATAGGGAATTCTAAGCTATAGTTCGTGCTTTAGAGACATGGAACCATTATTATTTTTGGATAATAAGTTTATTATTCATAGTGATCATGAATTCTTGAAGTATTTGAAGAGTCATTTCAAGTTAAATAAGTGTCATACTAAATGGTCCAGCTTCATTAAAACTTTCCCTTATGTTCTTTGATATAAGAAGGGGAAAGAAAACGTGGGTGTTGATGCTTTGTGTTGTAGGCCTACTTTGATTACACATCTTGATTATGCTTTACTTGGTTTTCCTTTGTGAAACAATTGTATGCAACGAATCCTAACTTTGCTTCTGTCTATGTTGCATGTGAACAAGGTGTTAAAATAAGTTTTATATACATGATGGATTTTTGTTTCGTGATGATAAGCTTTGTATTCCTCAGTGCTCTTTGTGAGAATTACTAGTTGGGGAAGTTCAATCAAGTGGTCTTATGTTCATTTTGGTGCTTTGTAAACATATAACTTGTTGAGTGAAAACTTTTATTGGCCGAAAATGGCATTGCTTTTTTATAGGATTTGTAGAAATTGTATTGAATGTTTGAAGGCTACGTCGACGACTAAGGCTTATGGACTGTATACTCCTTTACCAACTTCTACACATCCTTGGGTTCACATCTCCATGGACTTTGTCCTTGGATTTCCATGATCACAATCATGAAATTTTTCTATCTTTGTTGTGGTTTACATATTTTTTAAGATGGAACGTTTTATTCCTCGTTTGAAAAAAAATGATGCCAAACATGTGGCCGACCTATTCTTTAAGGAGGTTGTGCAACTTTCATGGCTTTCCTTCCGGTATAGTTTCTGATCGCGACGTTAAATTCTTATCCTTTTTTTAGAATACACTATGGAGGAAGTTGGGAACTATGTTACTATTTTCAACTGTAAGTCATCCACAAACAGATTGACAAACAAAAGTTACCAATCGCATTCTGGGAACCTTACTGCGTGCCTTAGTCCAAAAAAAACCTTAAAATTTGGGATTCCTTTAGCAGAGTTTGCTTATAACGGAATCATTCATTCTACTATTTATTTGTCTCCATTTGTAGTTGGTTATGGTCTCTTACCTACTACTCCACTTGATCTAATTCCTTTGAACTTTGAACATGTAAGGAATATTGATGGAGAAAAAAAGACTGATTTTGTTAAGAAGATGCGTGAAACAATTACACAAAGAATTGAGAGGACAAATGCTAGGAGAAAGCAAACCATGGTAGAAGACTGATGATTTTCGAACCTGGAGACTGGGTGTGGTTACATCTTGGCAAACATGGTTTCCTAATGCAAGGAAATCTAAGCTGAGTCCCCATGATGATGGTCTTTTCTATGTCTTGGAGCGTGTGACCAACAGTGCTTACAAGATTGATTTTCCTGAAGACTATGGTGTTAGTGCTACGTTCAATGTTGTTGATTTCTCTCCTCATACATTTGATGATGATTCAGTGTCGAAGATAAAACCTTTCGACCAGGAAGGGAATAATATGAATCACAATGATATCTCCATAGATGAATCAATGCCACAGCTAGATCAAAGCTTCAAGGACTTGTCTGATGACAAGAGTATGGAAGAAACTTAGAGATATGTGTTGAATGATTTGATTGATCAGTTCATGAAGAGGAGCCAAAGATTTCTAAATACTCTTGGAGGAATTATACCAAGTTTTCGAATTACGGTTGAAATTAGGTTTTCTACTTCTATATTCGAAATTAGGGTTTGAATGGGAGTTTAACACTATACTCTCTTTTTTCTGCGTTTTTTTAGTGAGGTAGTTTGCTCACATTTGAGCTAATCTCGAAATTATTGTAATCTTAGAAGATTAGTTTAAATTTGATTAGATTAGATAAGGTTTGATAAGGTTTGACTAGATAAGATTAGATTCGTTGAATCTGGTCGTTCTTTTTGCCAGAATTCGGCCATCATCTTCAGTAGTTTAGGACATATATTTTCATTAGGATTTAGATTCAAAGACAGTTATAATTCAACCAGAGATCAGATCAAATCCTAGCTGAATTTTGTCTTCTTTTTTCTTGTAATCTAGCCTAATTAAACCCTATAAATAGGAGAGGCTATCCATGAATTTAATACACTTTTATCAATCATATATTTCATAATTTTGAGTTATTATTCCTTGCTTGTGACCAGCCTTAAACTTGCGAGTTTAAAATCTTCGAATTTATGAGACTAGAACTTACGATACTTTAGTGAACAATTTGTGCAACTAGTGATTGGGTTTGTGAGAATTATTCCCCTATGTAAGCCAAGTTTCGAGAGTTGTGTTTTCTACAAGACTTCGGTTGTGTCTTCATGAATTCAAGAAAATGCTTCATTCAACCTTGATAGAAAGTGCTTCTTCAAAATTTTGCTTCCAAAATATTCGTAAGGGAATTCATATCATACCGATGCTACATTTACTTAAGCACTCGTATAGGTTACCGATGCTGGAAATCTACATTCCAGCACCGCCATATTTGGTAACTGGTATTCAAATGGGTCAAAATACCTATGCATATGTGGCAAAATATTGGTACCTTATACTTGTCCTGCAGTAGTGCCGTGACATTCATCCACTACAACAAAAGGGGCATATTGGGATACTTTTATAAGAAGCGTCCTAACGAATGTATATTAGGACGCTAATAAAATTAAACGACCTAATATTGTGTGACGCATATTAAAAGTGTCCCTATATGTGTGTGTAATTAGGACATTACAAAGGGACACAATATTAAAATTATTGGGACATTTATAAGTGTCATAATAGATGTATATTAGGACGCCTATAAATTAAACGTCCTAATACATACGTATGTAATTAGTACATTAAAAACGATCGAATATAATATGACGCATAAAAACAATCATATATTTGTCTATACATCAGTCGTTTAATATAACGACTCAAAATCTATATGGACTCGCGATAAGGAGACATTTTAGATGCATCATACGATTAAAGCGTCCCAGTTGGAACATTTTTTAGCTTTCTATTTAGGAATTTTGTATTGTAGCGATCAAATCATATTGTATTGATCCAAGAACGCTTAAATACAGAAGAAACCAATCCATACGTTCATACTCACACTGTAAAAAACTTGGTTATAAACTCGCTACAATGAGATGTATATATGTATATAAATTATTCCCTCTTAAATCTGATACTTATATCGGGCCGCATCATTTTGGCTACGAAAACGCAGCATTTGCCATTCCAACTCTTCATTCCGGAGCTCCACATCCACCGTCGATGGTTTCATGACACAGTATCCCTGCCTCGAACAGGAGCCACGCTCCGGTTCCCTCGTCCCCATTTTCGCTGATCTCTTTTTGGCCGTCTCTTCCCTCCGCCGGTGCCGGTGAACCGGGACCGGCATGGCTTCGAGCCCCATCAATTTCGCAACCACACCAGGGCTGCACCACACCACCCGTTCCCCGGCAATCACCGCGGGCAGCCCTCTCATCTTGCGCGGCTCCAACCCTCGGCGCACCACGGCCGGCGACATGTTCTGGAAGGAGGACCGGTACATGGCGTCCCTCCCGTCGAGGGAGAACCTGGGATACTGATTCAACGCGCTGCGAGCGCTC
>JAULKM010011754.1:0-14737 GCA_032355605.1 Rubia tinctorum
CAGCCAATGACACCAGAAGATATTGAAGCTGCCAAATTTGAGAATCATGTGTTCAAACTGAAAGAACTCCATCACTGTATAAACATTGACAGGATGCATTTTTCAACGCGTTGAAACTCCCTCAGGCTCTTCCGATTTAGCTAGATGTTGTGATGGTAGTGCAGAAGGCTTGAAGATGGAAATGGACTGAAAAAGTTGCATCACTCTAAAGGAAGAAATGGAGGTCCATGATTTTGGTAAGGTCATTTTCTGTTGTTGCTTATAGGGCTGATTCCTTTTCAAGTTAATTCAGTGATACTTCAGTTTTACAGGTTTTGATTATTCCATGGTTAAGCTTGGAAGTTTTGACTATATCTAATCTTAGTAGTTTGGTTGTCGTGATATCCATTAATAGCTAATCGAAGTTGTTTGATTGTTATGATAAGCTTAATGCATTAACAACTTGAAGGAGTTAATTTTATAATTGTTTAACCTAACTCTTAGCTCTGGGATGATTACGATTTTCTTTATGATGTCAAGTTCTTGGATCTATTTCTCCAATAATATTATTGGACAAATGATTTATGCGGTCACTAAACTTTTGTCATCATTCACTTTTAGTTATAAATTTTTGAACATTTTTTGTCACTCAATTAATCAAAATGTTAAGTCATGGCACTTTCGTTAAATAAATCAATCAAGTTAGCGTTTCCTCGCCTCACGTATGATCCGCATGATATTTTTATGGGGAAAATAGTCTTTTCTAGGTCAGTCAGCGGTCAAAAGTGTTAAAAAAATTGATGGATGGCTAAAAATATTTATAAAAATGGTGAGTAATATTTATTAAAATGGCCAAAAGTACACAATTTATCAGTCCGCCAACTCGTGCAGAAGCTCCGCCACCTTCGTGGATCATTCACCGTTACATATCTTCTTCACTTCTCAAGCACGATTTCCATCTCCGCTTGTAATAACTAGTCATCCGCTTGAAGTAACAAGCACACTTGTATTGTTAAAAATTGGTGCACCAAAATTAAAGATAAGATTTATGTAGTTTTCCTATTACTACTGAATCACCAAGTGTGTGCTCGTCTCAAATATAGGGGAGAGGGGGAGTTGTTTGAGTGATTATCTAAAAACTACAAGCAAAGAACTAATGAACAAAGTAATATAAAAATCTAACAAAGACTGTAAATACGATAATAAGGATACTTGGGGGCATTTGCTTCACATGTTTAGTATTAGAATTTGAGTATCGATTCCTATTCACATAATACAAGTATGTCCGAATATGTGTTCGATCACGTGTTATAGAGAGCTTGATTCCTTGGGAACTCCCATGGACTGTCACTCGGTGGTTCCGCCCCCTCGTCATCTCTCATCCCCTCTCAATATAGCAAGCAGTGTGCTTTATGCTACCACCACTTGCCCTTACTCTCGAGGTTAATAAATCTGGTAATTCGCAGTACATTAAATCCAGGAGTAGCATGACTCCCCGGGACCCAACGTGAATACCTAGTCTTAGAGTGCGTAATATACACCCCGAGTAAAAAAGAAAAAAGAATCCCTCTAAGTTGAAAACCCAAAAGGGCAACTTAGGCAAAAGTGGGAGGCCCGGATAGGTTGAAAACCTGAAAGGGCAACCTATGTAAAAATGAGAGGCCAAATAGAGTGGAAAAAGGTGACGGTGAGCAAAGAAAAAGAAAAAAAGTGTGAAGCTACGATGAAAACCCGAGAGGGCTCCTAGGCAAAATGAGAGAAAATGAGAGAAATTGAAAATTTTATGCTTCTCTTGATTTGTCTATTGAGTAGCTTTTTGGGTAGAGTAAGTTAGCTTGACATTATATGTATACCTCACTCTTTTTATGGTTTGTTGGGTGATTAGATTATCTTATACTTTGGGATTTGAGAGTGTGAGAGATTGTTATATCTTGAGGGCTCAGATAGGCTAGGAATAAGGTGTGGGTGTTTTGGGAAAACCTTTACATGCTAGTTTACGCTTAGGTCTTTTCTTGTTCTTGTTTACTCGAGGACGAGTAAAGGTTTAAGTGTGGGGAATTTGATGAGACGTCAAATACATGTATTTTCCGAATCATTTAACATCTCTTTTGTTATGTTTTTATTGGAAGATTGCTAGATTTAGGCAGGTTTACATCATAAGGGGTTTAGATGACCATTTTCGGTTTTCTTATCTAAATCCTTCATTTTGTACCCTATTTTTAGTCTAATGGATTTTTGGTCCTCACGAGGATGTTCATTCCTTTTTGTGAGATTAATTTATAGATTGCGTGTAAGCACTTCAAAGTGTTTTAGTGAAGGCCATTTGAAAGGATGGTAGAACATTGAAGGCCACGAGTTAAAATGGGGTAGAAGATAGAAGTGTCGAAGAAGGAAGACAAAGAAGTGGATGAATTGTGACCCGGATGTTTATGCCAAGTTCTTAGAATTATCCGGGATGAATTATCCTCCAAGGGTTGTACCATTGGATTCCTCTTCTCGAGCACTATAAAATCAACTCCAAGAACTCTCAAATTGGGTCAGCGGTTCACCCGTAGCAACGCAAAGAAGTTGAAGAAAAGAGGGACCGACGGGCGCGCGGCCAGCTCACTTAGGCGCGCGTCCGCGCTCCCAAAACTCAAGGGGGGAAACACACCTCAGCACCATAATGCGTGGCCAGCCCCATCGTGCACGCAGCCGGTCCCTTGGGGGTTTCGTGCTCGCTCGACCAGGCGCTTCAGCCAGTGCACGCGTCCCACGCGCCCGATGTGCACTTTGCGCACGGCTGCTACACTTTTTTGACTTTTCTTGATCAAATTTTCCTATAAATATCTCCCTTCTTCCCCATTTGTCCAAGTCCAAATTTGGGTCTCAAAACCCTAGTTTTTCATCATCCTTTCTTAGTTTTTTTCATTTCTTCCATGAATTCTTGTAGATTTGATATGGGTTTTCATTATCTAGGCTAGTTATCACTTCGGAGCAACTGATTGAAGCTTCCAAACCCTTGTAGTAAGACTCTATTTTACTATTCCAGGAGCATTTGTTGTGAATTATTTATTGTGCTATTTATGTTGTTGTTTACTTCATTTATGTTATGGGTTGTTTGAGAATATGAAATGTTTGTACGATTAAGTGCTACAAGTGTTAGGAAAGTGTACAATTTCTTCTCACCTTTGGCATGAAAATCCAAGAACATTCAATTAGAACTTATTGTGGGTAAATAATGTTAACCTGCTAGATGAGTATGTTAATGTTGTTTGTTATCATATTTATCCTAAGATAGAAATGAAAGACAGAATCTTAAATGTTGTTTGTTCAAGGTTTTGTCTAATAAATTCTTTGTTTGGTTAAATGACTTGGCATTTGGTTTAATGCTTGTAGTTGTTATAAAATTTATGGTTTTTAGTATATAATTCCATTGATAAAATACATTTAGACGTTGTTTGTCTAAAGTTCTTATCAATGAGGTTTGCAAATGGTCGTTGAATGTATTTGCAAATTACTAACTAAGAAGAAATGAATGTTTATTTTGAAATGGAAGTGATAACATTCCCCATATGCAATTAATATGAATGAATGAGTGAATGAGTCTTGGATCTATAAGTGGTTTGGAGGTGAGAATTAATTTCCCCCAAGGCTTTGTTAATTGTGATTTTACCATTTTTTAGTAGCTTGTTGCATGATAGCATAATTATTTCACATTGATAGTTGTGTTGTCTTTCAATTCATTACTTAGAAAACGAACCAAAACTCCCCCCTTTTACATGCTTTCTTATATATCTATATCTAGGCTTATATATCCATCCTTATATGCATGAACCCTTAGGAAAATCCCTCTTCTTTGTGGACGACCCCGTTTTTCCAATATCTACTTAATTGTATTTAGTAAGCATTTAAGACTTATAAATTGTATCTTTGAGAGGTATGACGATGACCTCCCACCGATGCCTGATGTGCGCAGCCTATCGCTGATCTCCCTGATGTCATCCCGCAAGTGTCCCATATCCTCCCTCAAGTAAAGTGACTAACCGTTTACCCAGTCAAATCTATCTGTTGTGTCCCACTTATGATGATCTAGATGCGCGCCAAGCATGTAAACATTGTGCCTTACTCTAAAGATGGAGTTCCCCAAGGGTTGTGCCCAGTCCCGTCCCTACGGCTGTTGAGTCTACATAGGACATGAATACGATGACTGAAAACCCAAGGACTCATGCTCATGGAAATGGATATACCGTGGGTGCTACCAAGGGTGGCTCTAATGCTTAGAATGGCCATATATACTGTTCCTGGAGGGTTCATGGCTCAAGGCAGGTGGGGGCCCATGGTTGGACTGTGTAAAAATCTTCATAGTGTGAAGAGATTATGTGCAAGTGGGAGCTATTGGCTCCATGCCCTTCACAATGATACAGCTCCTCATGAACAATAAAATTACCCTTATGAGGGGGTGGTACTTTAAATACCTGTCCTAAAGTAGGCGGTGGAGCTACAGGCTGCTCAAAAACTAGCGGCTGCATCATCTGGGGAAATGCTGGCTGCGGTAGGACAACCAGCTGCTCAATGGGCACGAACTGTTGGAATTGCACCGGGACCTGATCCTGATCGTCCTCATCCTCCTCCTCTAATATATCCTCCTCTCTTGGGTAGTGACCGCTCAAAACCACCTTTGAACCTGCATCTGGCTCAATGATAAGGTGTAACAATTTGAACTTCCTATCCAGAGCAGTCCTCGAATGTTAGGGCAACCTCACAAACTTCTTGCCTTTTTACATCTAGAAGACAGTGCTATACTATATTGATATAAGCTTTGTCTTATCCATGATAGGTAGAGTGAGTGCGAAGGGCGTTTGTGGGTTCGCTCTCATCTCTTCAACCACTTGAAGGTCGTAGTACTGAACCAGAAGTGAAACCATACCTCAAATAGCTATCTTCCCAGTGCGGGACGATATTGTGGAAAGATTATTACAGTGAGTGACAAAATCTTCCAGGAGGTCGGGATAAGCTCTACCCATGCAGATGAACCAAAGTATTCTTCATTCTCCCTCGATGCAGTGGTGGATTCTCCGTGACAACCAACTACTACAGTCAACAGTGTGGCTATAAATCTTAGTGTTGGGTGCACTATGTCACTATTTTTGCTTTCCTTCCCCCTCAACTAGCATGTGATGGTAGCCTAGAATGCATACAAATCATACTCCACATCCGGCTTGTTATAACCCTTCACATCCCTCTGTAGCTTTCATTTGAAGATGTCTGGAAACTGAGCATAAGTCATGCCCCGTGGAAAATATCTCAAATGGAATATCATAGACTTCCCCCCATCTGTCTATTGTTCTCCTATGAAATAGTAGACAAAAACTTTAGGGTGTACCTAGTGTACGTAGCGGCTGACACAGTAGTAAACTTCTTCATACCAATTCTACCTAGTAGGACTCTGACAGGTTTGTAGAGTTTTAGATTTTTGAGAGTATCTTTGTCCAAAAACTTTGTCTCTTGAATAAGGCGTCATACTATGTAGCCCCACCATTCCTTCTGATCCCAAGAGATAGAGGTCAACCCCTTAAATGGTACTCTAGGTTCTCCCCTATCTCTATGAGCCATGATAATTACACAGAAGTATAGCACAAATACAGACAGATTCTAGCAAACTTCTCCAAGCACAAATACCACAAACACCCCCGAGCATAAAATAATATCGTCCACAATATCCACCAAAATTTCAAAGCATGCAAACCCCAAAACACAAGAATTTCAAAACTTCCAATTCTTCTAGAGAATAAAAATTTGGCCAAGTACCTCTAGTTCCGAATATGGTGAGATCTTTGATCTAGGAATGTCTGGAATCCATCATAGGACTGGTCAAAGAAACTCCAACACCGCTAATGGACCCAAAAAATTGAGTTCTTTGGGAGAAAACTCAATCCTAGCAGAGATACTCTTTGAGTTTTCTTGGAAAATTTCTAATGTTTATGAGTTTATGAAAATTGAGGGAGATATGGTCAAAATAGTGACAGAGGTTGAATATAGGAACTTAGGAGAGGAATAAGAAATGATGGCTAGTGTGGGAGGCTAGGAACGAGAGGGGGGGACGCGGGTTATAAAGGTGGGGAGGTTAGGTATAATTGGGTGGAGAGGGAGTTGCACAGATCACATGGGGATCTGTGTTGACACGTGGCATGCCATGTAGGGGGATATGTGTTAGGAGTGATGTGGCACGAGCCAGCCTCGTGCCGGCGCTAGGTGGCTCGTGTTAGGATGTGCTGGACTTATGCCAGCGCTTATGTGGTACCTGTGTGGCGCCCTCATTGCTTCCGTGACAGCCTCGTGCCGTTGGGCTTTGACATGGACCGTATAGCATGGCACAGACCATGACAGGCCCTGGCACGGCCCATTCCAGGCCCCAGTTATGGCACCCTTGCTTTTTTCTTCCAATTTTTTTCTTCCATACCAGAGTTGAAAACACCAAAACCAAAAGCAGTACTGTTCTAAATAAAATATATGATTGTATTTTTTCGCAAAAACACCACCAAAATGTCACACTCCAAAATTTTAAAATTAAAATATTTAAAAATAGAAAATAAAAATATTTTAAAATAGAAAATAAAAATATTTTAAAATAGAAAATATAACATAAAGCATCGTAATTTTATTGTCATACTCACGACTTATTATTTCATGAATTTTTAAAAAAATCTAATAAGAATAGTTTGATGGGTCAATGGAATCACAATCCTTGAGACCACCAACAACCATGTCCTTATGGGCGGGTCTCGACATTACCTTAGTCTTACCCTAAATCTTTTGCGAGACATACCAAACATGCCCATCTTTCTCAATTATGGATACATTCTTGTTCATTTTGAGAAGGGTAAGGAGTTTAGGAGTGATCAATTCCTTAACCCACTTTTTTCCGCTAAAAATTAACGTGCAATATCGAAGTCAAATCACCTTTAATCACACCAAAAGAGACATGTTCATCAACAAGTGTATCATTGCACGGTTCATTCATATAAGATAGAGTATGCAAGGTTTCAATATCGGATAAGAACTCATCTTCAAGAATCTCACTAAGACATTTAACATTTTCAATCACACAAGATTCATCATGTTGAGTACTTTCCTCACACAAAGTTATGCCTTTACAAAAAAGAGAGGGACTAGGTGAATCATGCTTAGACTTGTAATTATTAAAACCAATTTTATCCATGCCATCCTCTAAGGTTGGTGTTCCCGAATGAACATCGATCTTAGTCCTTGATGTCTTTAAGAAAATGTCTCTTCAATAAAATTGAGGGTGCACCACCATCATGCGCTACATCAAGGACATAGAACTCCGCCAAAAAATCCAAATTTCCCAATCGGACCATCACATCCTCCACTAGTCCACGAGGACTAGCTGGGAGTGATCGGCCATTTGGACGATTACTCTAGTCTCCTTAAGTTCACCTGTTTCTAGGTTCTCATAAATGTACGAAGGAATAACATTAATAGAGGCTTCAAGATCAATCATAGAAATTTTCACCAACTTACGACCTAAATAAATTAGAATCGAAAACATGTCGGGGTTATCACATTTTGTAGGAAATTTTCAATGGTTAGGAGTGGCGACTCCCCCTATTTTAACTTTACATACTTTCTTAAGTGGTTTATTCCTCTATCTTGTACATGTGGCTTTCAAAAATTTCGAATATGAGAGAACATGTTTAATCAAGTGTAAGATTGTGAACCTTCTAGAAGATGTTTTGGATATGATCATCATTGGTTGTCACCTTTGGCCTTCCCCTAAGTGCACTAGGGAAAGCAGGTGGGAGATTAACCCTCGCTTCAGGTGTTGGAAGCTCTTCGAAGGGTTCCACCACAACCAATTCTTTCTCCTCCAATTGGTTTTATTGTTTTCCACGATCAAATCATCCTCTCATAGGATTTCTTTATTGGGCTCGCGCACCTCCCTCCTTCTTCTCAACTTCAAAGTGCTCACACTCCACGAATTGACCTCCGGTTGGAAAGGAAGTTTTCTGGCCTCTTTGGCTTCAAATTGGGTTACCAAGGTAGAAAGTTGCTTGACTTGAATCTCAAGATTTTTTATACTTAAGAATGCCCTCATCCGAAGATCTTTAATCTCTCGCCTTGTATGCTCCGCAACGATGTTATATTTCTTGGCCAATTCAGATATTGCTTCAAGTATTTCCTCTCGGTTATACTTGTAGAGTGAGGAATTGTTGTTAAAAGTACCTTCCCCCACGGATCGGGTTAAGGTGGAGCTTATCCACCTCAGTTGTACCCTTGAATTTGATTTTCCTTGCGCCAACGGAAGTTAGGGTGCTCGCGGTACCTTGGGTTGAAGGTGTTTGCATAGGGATCTTTCCTTTCTCCTCCTTAGTTTCCACGGAACCCTTGTTATTGCGCCCTAGAAAACTATGTCATATTTCCACCATTGTTGAAATTCAACGCCTTAATTTTCACAAAGTCCTCCACCACTTGTGGGCACATATCTGTGTTATAATCAAGATTACAAACGCAGCACACTTTTGCTTGTTGGATTCCCCTTTTCATGAATGATTTCATCATGGAAGCAAGGGCTTAGACTTGCTCCTTTAACTTTGGGGATTGGTATGGTTCATCCACGGGTTTCACCCTAGACCTTGTACCAAATTGCCTTGTTCCGTTTGCCATCTCCTCGAAGAGTGCCATTGCTTCCTTTGGGCTCTTTTTGGCGATCGAACTGTTGCAAGCATCGTTCACCATGTGCATGTCATTATTGCACAGTCCTTTGAAGAAATAGTACACCAAGTCTCCCTCTCTCAATGGATAATATGGACAACTAGCCAACAATCTCTAAAACTTTTCCCAATACTAGTAGAGGGACTCATTAGCAAACCGAGAGATGTTGGAAATTTGTTTCTTTGACCCCGTAGACTTTGAAGCGGGGAAGAATTTCTCGAGGATTATGCGCTTCAATAGTATTTCCAATATTCACCTGAGCCTTAAAGTCAGAAGGGAAGCGCCCTAAGATTGTAGTCTTCCTCAGAAACACCCGTCGGCTTTATGTTGCTACAAACTAGGTGGAACTCTGAAAGATGCTTGTTTGGATCTTCTCCGCCCATCCCATGGGAATTTGGAATGCAATGGATCATTAATTTCTTGAGTTCACACGTGACATTTGGTGGCAATGGTGGGAAAATGATACACAACGGTTAATTCTCCAAGTTTGGAGCCATCAACTTTCTCAAAGTGCAATTGTCCTCCACCACTTATTATTTCTCTACGGCAGCCGAAAGTGATTCTTTTGGAACTTCCTGCCTAGGTCTCTTCTTCCTTCCTCGCCTACTACCTATGAAATTCGTTGGACTATGTAAAATCTCAAGTTCTTAGCACGGGTGTGTAACTAAAATCGGGAATAAAACAATAGCCAATTAAAATCAACACTAGAAAAAGGGTTAGAAGTAACCAAAAACAAGTAGGAATGCTCAACAACTAAAACCAATATAAAACAAAAACAAAAACAAAATATAACACTACTTAATCAACTAACACGTTATGCAAGCTAACTATTAGACCGTTAAACTAATATCCCCGGCAGTAGAGTCAAAATTTGACCCACCCCCTCATGAGCATCGTTAATAATGAGAGGAGGTTACCAAAAGCTAGTAAGGTTCAAAGATAATATTTATATGTTTCTCCCGTTCTGACTATTATACTACCAAGAATGGTAGATAGTGTCAAGTACCGATGTCATCCACGGAAATGTTGAGATCTAGTAATCTACTACACAACAGTGTTTCGGTCGTCAATCCGACCACGTGTTAGAAATGAACTATGTTGTGAAAGTACTCATTGGAAGGATTTTTAACTATCTACTACAAGCATACAATCAACGGAATAAACAATATAAACAAACACTCGGGGAATATTTGCATAACATGGTTAATGTTATTTCGATCATCGATTTCATCAAATGCAAGAACTTAGCCCCATTCTAGTGTTTTTGACACATGGAGTGGGCAATGGTTAAAATTTCCCCCATCTGTCTCATAGAGGTACGCGTATAAAATCTTCCATCAGTCTCACCTCCACAACTAGGGGAGCGCTACAAAGGCAAAGGAAGTAGCCGTCTTGTCGATGGCTTCTAGGATCAAAAATATTATCCTAGTTTGCTACCTAATCTATCTCTACCCTCAACCCTTCGAACCTCTTTTGTTGGCTAACTAGATGTATGGTTGATCGTGATGATTAACAACGGTAATCTACGTGCACATACCCAGTTCTGGACTATCGTCAACCCAAGCGCAATTCACAATAGTGCACCAAAATGAAAGTGACTCGATTGTGTTCCAACAAAGTGTGAAAATTATGCAATTCACAAGAATATTAAGAACAAGCCAACATAATGATCACAAAACACATAGAAATAGGCAAATCTAGAAATATCACAAAATAAACATCAACACATGAATACAAATATAATCCCCAAGCGAGATCCCTACTCCCTAAGGATTGAGCCCAAGTATTTCATTGGATTCAACACCTTTGGGAAAAACAAAAGTAAAAAGATGAAAAGAAAAGAAACTAAAGATAAGTTAGAGTGTTTTCTATCTCTAGCCACCTACTAAGATCTAAAAATCAGCATAAACTTAAACTCTGTTAGACAAAGGTCTATATATATAGTAGTAGGGAATTGGGTCTAAAAATAGGACTAAAGGTGAATAAAAAACCCCAGTAGCTAACATTGCCTCGTGCTGGTGTGGGGCGGCACCTATGACACGGGTTGTGCCAGTTATGCTAGTACGTTACACGTCATCCAGCGCGGCCTGCCGGCCGCGTCTCCGCTTTGCTCCTTTATGATCCATGCCACACCTCATTTTTCCCCGCCCCATCGGCTGGAATCTTGTCTTGCTCAGTACCTTGGCGCACCCCACGTCATTATTCACACCATGTGGGCTAGTCTTGGCATTTCTGACTAGAAAAGAAGCAGGACGTATAAAACGGCACATCTCGCCCCCCATTCCTAGCCATTTTTGAAGTGAAAAGAGGGGACCCTTCGTGCAAGATTTTGACACGGCCCCTACTAGGTGATACGGCCCGTCCCAAGGTCCCCTGACACGAGTCGTCCCAAGCCCCCTTGACACGAGCCGTTCCAATTGGTGCAGGTCGTGCAAACTCTTGGTCTGTGCCGGCTGTAGCTGGTTTGCTTAGCTAACCTCTTTGCTCCGCTACCATTGAACCGCTTGCCTAATTTAAGAGTTCTTGTAGTCGATTTTATAGAAATCGAGAAGACAAATCCAATTGAGACACCCTAAAGTGATGATTCTTCTCGAATGTTTTCCAAAATTCCGTGCAACCTAGAAAAATGATCCCTCCATTTCTTCTTTGGCCTTCTTGAATTTCAAATCCTCCTTTCTTGGTCCCAATTCCATCTACTACCCAATTGGAGTTTGTGGCCTTCAATCTACTACTATCCTTGTGAATGGCCTTCAATATCTTCTACCATCCTTGTGAATGGCCTTCAAATATCTACTACCACCCTCGCAGATGACCTTCCACCAAAGAAAATGAAAAAGTACTCACGAGCAACCTACTAATGAGATCAAAGAGGAATATCTAGCCACCCATGAATACAAAGTGTCCATTTGTCTCAATTAAGTCTACAAAACATGGGATTCAGACAAAAAACCAACAATGACCGTTTAAACCCTTTGTCATTCAAAACTAACTAAAACTAGCAATCAACCAAACAAAAGATGATAATAAATGTGTTAAATGCATCGGCTTACACATGCATAATGGTGTACATCACCTCTTCTTGAGCATCCAACCATTCATCTATAATGGCAAACTCTTACTTCATCTCCTGCTCAATGGACTCCAATCTAGACTCCCAAGTATGCATAGTACCCTTCATGGAACTCAGCCTAATCCCAAAATCATCCAACTGAAAGCTCATCCCACCTACTACTTCACCGATATCTCTCACAATCTTGATAGAACTAGTAAGCTGCACTCCGAAGATATGAAATTGATCAAGAATGTCCGCGGGTAGACTAGTGCGGCTAGGAGATGATCTAATTAGGATCTCTTTGCCATCCTCCTTAATTTCTATATCTAGGTTTGATAGGATTCTGTATAAATCCATCTCAAACCTCGGATCATGGGCTATGAAAAGGTCATCCAACACTGTATCATGATCAATAGTCGTGCGCTTTGGTTGGGATAGAATCATGAAATTGCACACCAAAGAGACACCATATAGCCATACAAAGAGGTTCTCTGAAGTCGTGGTGGCTACCATCCCTACTTTCGTCAGACAATCCATCGTGTATAGTGTCCCAGAACGATCCAAATTCACCACCGCCAATGAACAAGGAGATGAATGACCCAAGTATTAGATTAAGAGTCCAACCATGCCTCCCATAAAAATATATTTCCACCTTTCTTGTTTCCCATCCCAAGGAACTCATCTACGAAGGCCGCAACCATGTTGAGGTAAAATTTTCCCTCCAGAGTAATTGCCCAAAGGACAATGACATCTGACCCTGGACATTCGGATATTTCCCCATGACAGAAGACTCTCATAGCTAACAGTCACTGAACGTAACACAATGATGGGTTTAAGATTTTCGTACTCTTGCAAAGGTGCTTCCTTTCTGTGCCTGATAGGATCCTTCAAAAGTTTCTCAACGAGAACGGAAGGCCTTGTCGGTGATTTCTCAGGACCTCCTTCCCGTACTTCCATCGGAACGCTTGGGCGATGTTCCAGTGTAACATAGTGTACTTAGTGTCGTCCAAGTAGAATCAGATGAATTTCCTCCCCTCATTGTCCATCATTTGCTCCAAAGTCACCAGGAATTCCAAACTCCATTGAATTTAGGTCTTTGAATGCTTTTCCAAGAAACCCTCTAAGCTCATCCTACTAAGCAAGCACATGACAGGCTCGAGTAGGCCTAGAGCTCCCAATATTTCTTTGCAAAGTGAACTTTGTTTCCAAGATAGTACGCTTCGGGCAATTTAGGTACCTCCACCTCTGGGCCGTACCCTCAGAAATTTTGGTTAAATGCATGAATTCATCAATGAAAGATGTGGAGGTGGGAGGAAGGGAATTTTTTGGCTCCCGTCTCCCAACCTTGGTCGGCTTCTTCCCCTTGTCACCCCAGGAAGTGGTTATCTTTTCCAACATTTTCCTCTTTGGAACCATCCTATTCACAACAACAAAAGTGGTAATGCAAGGATAACCACAGGTTTCATTGAGATTCATTCAAAAATAATATTCCTTCCTAAATAGATGCAACATTTCAAACCGTGATATCTCATATAAAAGCTATTCAATCAAGAACCATTGTTTCTAAATTGTCAACCCATGAACAATCATAGCATTCCATAAAGAAGATCATGCAATCAAGAACCATTCCTCTAAAATCATCACATTCCATGAAGATCACAGAATCAAAGCACAAGAATAATACACCCACCCCCACACTTATTTGGCACAAAATCATTCAAATAACTCAAAATTTCTCCCAAAAACAACTCAACAAATTTCCAAGCACAAAGCTCCTCCAAAAATCAACATCATGCTAAATAAAGAAAGTAAACATAGGGCTAAAATTATTACCCGGAATTTAAATCCACACAAGAAGTTAAAATGCTATTTATTTTGGAAAGTGGCCCAAAATTTTGATATATCCTAAGGAAATGTGAGTGTTCTTGAGAAATTTTAAATGGCTAAATGAATCCTATGGGAGTGTACTATGGATCATTATTTTGAGCAAAGAATGTGAATCAAAAAGAGGTATAAATGAGATAAGGATGGCATTTTTTAAAATTAGAGAGTGAGAGGGACAAAAGTACCAATTAGTTTATGCATAAGGGAGGTGTTGATGTACAATTTACACTAACACCTAGGGGAAAACAAATATTTTTCTGAATAGTGAGCCAAATATTCCATGTTTTAGCTCAAAATTGGAATTTCAAAAATCGGAATTTTCGGCCCAAAAATTGCATCATATTAAGTTTTGCGCCAGGAACCCCTCGTGCAAAACGCTTGGCATGGCCTATGCCAGAACTCAACACGAGCTATTCCAAGAGGATCGAGCTGTGCCAGAATTCAGCACGAGGTTACTTCTGTGAATAGTATCTTTTTCCCTTTTCTCCCTTTTTTCGAAAATACTTTGTCACTGAACAATCCCTATATATTTTCACTCAAAATGAATGAGATTCAACCTCAAATTCATCAATCAATAATATTTACATCTCAAAAATATTTGTCACATACTAAAAACATGCAAAATATATCTACTAAAAACATGTCAAGAATAGAGAAAGAAAGACAACGTATGTTTATTGTCATCATCACGACTTATTCCTTTTTCATGCATTTTAATTGAAATAACCTACCATTGGGTCTCCGGAGTTTCCATCGGCAACTCCACCCACGATGACATCCTTGTGAATAAGTCTCCACAAGGAGTCATCCTTACCTTTAAGAGCTTTGTTTGCCAAACCGAATCCTTGGCCCTATCCTTGGGTTTGGGAGGTGGTCGAGGGTTGATGTGTTCATTTTATATGGTGATTTTAGGATTTTTTTTTACTCATTTTGGTAGAATTTTATGCTTTGAAGACTCTATTTTACCTTGGATTCCTATTATTAGAGTTGATAGCGATTTTATCTTTGTTATCACTTATAATAAGAATTCCGTGAGACAAGGTAATTATCAAAGATTTGAAGACCTTGAAGACTCCATTTTGAAGACTACGGAGACTTTTGAAGACC
>JAULKM010011762.1:0-30971 GCA_032355605.1 Rubia tinctorum
TCTCTGTGGACGACCCCGACTTGCCAAACTATCTACTTAGTTGTATTTAGTAAGCATTTTGGGCTTATAAATTGTATTTTTGAGAGGTACGACGATGACCTCCCAATAACCTATGTCATCAATTATCCGTCCTTCACCCGTAAAATAAAAGGCATCATGCTACTTCATATTGCAGGTTTTTATTTATTTTTTAAATCTGCCATGAGGACAGAAAATATCAAATTTTATTTGGTACATAGTGTTTTCATTTTCAACCTACTAACTTACAACAGTAATACGTGTATCAGGGTTTGAACATTGCCCTTTGGATGGTTATGATTATTAAACTCATGTACATTTTGTACTGATTTTTTTCAAGGCAAAAACCCATGATGATGTATTGATTACAAACTCCTTTCCTTATAAGACTACAAACAGTTAACCTGAAAAAGTGAGTTGTCAGGATGGACGAAGGTTTCACAATAACTTGTTGAACGGCTAAGCTTGCCGAAGGTTGGTGATTTAGTTGGATATTCTTGTTTTAGGCAACACTAAATCAGGTCTATCAGCTAAATATGTTTTCCTGTTTAAATATAGTAATAGCATTTGAGATTTGACTAGTGTAGGTTAGACACTAGCCAGCTCCACTGCTAAGATTGTTGAAAGCCGGTAGAGTAGCCTATCTTTTTATGGGTCATCGACTCTTTCAATTAAACATCGGTTTAGGGTTAAATTTCTTTCAATACACCGCTGTAATGCTAATATGGTTAAAGGAAAGGCATGATAGCCAATATCACAAGAGTCCTACATGTAGCGGGGTCATTGATCACGAAGTGCTTTAGCATAAGCCCCACAAACTACCAACAATATTACACGTTTGCGGGAAAGTTTTATGATTACCCGTCTGAAGGTTAAGATTGGTTGTGCCTACTTATAACCGATGTCATCTGATGGATTATTGTATCTATTTCAAGAAATTAATTCGTATTTTCATCACAAGATGACGATTAGTTAACCCACTGCCATAGTTAATTTTTCAGCGATGCCCCATCGTTATTCCGAATAACATCTCCACTTGTATAAAAAGGGCAATCATTTTCATCCCATAATAAGTCAAGCATCTTACACAAGTACGTGTTTGACTAACACATGTTCGATTAAAAAGAATAATGCGGCCCTGCCATAGTCATATTTAATATTCACGTGTTTCTGAAACTGTTATAATTAATTATACCTCGAAATATTCTTCCCATACAGTTTTGCTTGGGACTACCATTTGGGCTCACATAAATTCATTTTAGGCTGAAAGCCCAATATACATGTTCAACGCAACCTAAATGTTGGCTACATGTCGGTCATGCTAACACGTTTTTGCAAAATAGAATGATGTAATCTACACCGACTAATGTCCAAGCCCATTTTGTAACAACCGCTAGGCCGGATGTACTAATCGGTTCTGGTCCTTTGACAGGCGACCTCGCAAACATGTCGGTCATTCTATGGTCTTGTCGACTTAGTAACTGAAATTGCAGATGGACGATTAAAATTCAATTAGTAATAACCCGATAAAAATTGAGTGGGCCCCACATTAATCTCCTTACCCGGTAGGTGAGGTCAGCGACATTGCACGTATTTAATCAAATTGTCGATCTTCTCAAAATAGGCCGCGACTTTGAAATGTTGGTTAAAATGACACCATATACGGCACAATATATAAAGTGCTTAGACCGACCCCATCAAATTCTCATAACTCGACATCGTACCCAAACTTCCAATTCTAGAAAATAATGGTCCAAAAACAATCAAATAAATAAATAAAATGCCCACCCTTATATATAATATGCTTCTTTCCCTTTCAACTAATCTCAGTTTTGTCCAGTTCGAAGGGTACCCCTCGCAAAACCCTAACCAATGTAACTATTGCTTATAACGATGAATTCAAATGTTTGTTTGCTTTTATTTACTTTTTCTCATCCTATTATGTTCCTATCAGTTCAACACGAGTGAAAGAGGTGTTTGATGGAGTTCTTCGTCATTGTTTAGTTTATGGGGTATCCATTTTTTAGGTTTTGGTTTTGACATTTTAGGCTTAGTGGAAATGTATGGTTATTTTCATACCCGAACTATGTTGTGCTTAATATTAAAGTAGTTGTGTGTAAACCTTATGCTTACTTAGTTAGCTTTCATTGGGGTTTTTAACCATTCCGATATGCCTCACACACATTTTTGGCTTAATCGATATGAAGTGTGACGTCGAAGATTTATGCCTATGAATATGCGACTTCCCAGACAACATATCAATCTTGACGACAATTCTAGGAAGTATTTCAAATGTTGGTTAATAAATACAATCTAAACACTGATTGCTATGTATGAATAACCTTCTCTCATTTTATTGTTCAATAGATGTCTCCACTGAAGCAAACCGCGAAAAGGGCCAAGGGCCAGGAAGATGGAGCAAGTTCCTCCAGCTCAAAAAAGGTGAGGACCATTGACGAACCCCCGTTACCAACCTTCGATAAAAAATGATTCTTATACGAGGAAAAAAAGCATTTTGCAATTGTGAGAAGCATAAGGGTGAATGAGGTTAGATGCATGCAGCCTTAGGACGTGGAATTGCTCCAATTGGATGTTTTTCTTATAGCCATTCAATAGAGAATGGTGGGATTGATTTTCCTTGATAATCCAACCTACGAGATGGAGGTCAAGGAGTAATATGCCAATTTCTAGTGTCTAACCAACACGAACTACACAACAAGAGAGAACGACGTAACCATGCAGCTGACGATGAAGGTGATCAATGAGGCGATTGGTTGCACTATTGGAGGAGATGATCAACTGGAGGTTGTGTTGATGAAAGTATATTGCAAGGACTCTTGGCCTCTTAGAGAAAATGAGGATGATCCCGCATAGGCCCTCGACCCCAAGCGTATGGTCGAGAAGTACTTCAATATTAAAGTGGATGTGCAATTGTTACCCCAAGGTCCATTAAGATTGATGTATTGTAACATGAGGAGAGGATGATGTACAACATCATCGTGAAAATTATTGTACGTGCCCATCAAAAATATTTTTTAGTGTACAATCAATGGTACCGTCTTGTACTACCACATCGCGGAGAAGAAGGTAGTCGACTCTGGTTACACTATCATCAACGAGATGAACACGATGTCCCTCGCTCTAAAGAGTTTCACCCTTCCCTATGT
This sequence comes from Rubia tinctorum, assembly GCA_032355605.1. Classification (NCBI taxonomy): domain Eukaryota; kingdom Viridiplantae; phylum Streptophyta; class Magnoliopsida; order Gentianales; family Rubiaceae; genus Rubia; species Rubia tinctorum. The sequence continues at coordinate 3,186 of JAULKM010011762.1, forward strand.
AAACATCATCACTTCCCTCTTGGAGATGAAAAAAGTGAAGATTAAATCAACAGTCAAGATCAAGCCTAGGTACTATGATAATAATTACTTCGACAAGAAGCAATGACATCGGTAGGCGGGGACGTGGTTTGATCGCAACGCCCCCAAGGGAAATGTTGAAGTGCCTGCCTAGCCCAGTCCCAGAGGTACTCCATTGGTACCTCCAGTGGCGCATCCCGAAGCCTCCACTTCTGTCTCATATATGGGTACGAAAGTCCATTTAATTCCTGCTTATTACTAATTTGTTGCCCATTTTAAATTGTTATCATTATATGATACTAACAATGATTTAATTTTTCAAATAAAGTACTGAATTGAAGTACGTGGGCATTATCATGAGGGACTTGGTGAAGACAAAGGCGCTTGATCATCGCACGGAACGCCATGTGCACAGGTGATGACGGAGTTGGCAGACCTGAAGGCAATGTTTGCTAATGCTATCAACCCACCACATGTGGACCCCATGATAGCTGATGATGATGATGAAGTACACTCCGGTGAGGAAGATTGCTCCGAGGAAGAGAAAGAGATCCTGGTCTATGAGGCAAGGGCAGTAGGGGATGAGGACGAGTGGCTAGACGACAGTGAAGATGACACAGACTATGGCAATTTATCGAAAGACGATGATCTCAAACCACGCGTTTCACCTTTGCATTGATGGCCTTGCACTAGTATTTGTGGTTTATTTTAGTGAAATATGGATTTGGTCCCTTTTATGACATTGCAGGATGCCATTTGGATTCTATGTTTGCATTTTTGTTTTTTGGATTCTAGGTTTGTATTTGTGATATGGATTCTATGTTAGTATTCTAGTTAATGGTTTTAGTAGATTAGAAAATAGGTGTTTGGCTGTTGTGAACTTGGAATGAAACTCTTAATGGGTCATTCCATGTTTTGGTTGTGTATGTTCACAAGTAATGTTTTCAAAGGAAAACTGAACATATGCGACGTCGCATATATTCGCACAACATAAGATCGGTTCAACGGATTTGTTACCGATATGCTAGAAACATCACATTAATTGATTGATTTAAGCTTATTTAGGCACGGACTTTGACCAATAGGCAGTTGCGATGCTGCCGTAACCGATTGTTCCAGACCGAATCAGTCACCGACTACTAATGCAATGTCGACTACTCTGTTTCATCAACATTCTATTCAATTTTCATGCCACGAATTTATGGTTGTGAAGTCGCAAACACCATGTTGTCTTCACTAATTTATCCACCGATGTCTTTGCGATGTCGATTATTAATTTTCCCCATAGAATCAATGCATCATTTTTTAAGATATTAATGATAGACTTAGGATTACCAAATACATTAAAACGAGGAAAATCCCATAAGCATTTAACAAGGTTATTTAAAATTATGTGTAGATCTAAACGATGTCTTGTTCTTCCACTTCTTTGATTTGGGGTACCTCTCAATCCACGCCCTTTTTTCGTGGTCTCTACTCAAAGCTAGCTCCATCATAAATACCTCTTCCTGAACAAAAGTACTCGTGATGGGTGGAGTGTGTGGAATAATGTTGGACAGTGAAGATGGATAGCAATTTCCCAAAAATTGAATTTTACCCCGAATGACCACTGATTTGCTAGAATCACAAGGATCTGCAATGGAAAACACCTTTGTATCCTGGGAAGCAAAGATGTATGGATCACTAGTTAAACGATTCTTGGTCAAATTAAAGACTGTGAAGCCTAGGTCGTCAACCAGTGCACTAGAATTCTTATCAACCCACTCAAAATAGGCCTGATTCAATAGCCACAATTGTAGCCCAATACACGGAATTATTTGACAAGTTTACTAAAATCTATAAATAATGCTAACTAAGGAATAATCTATAGAAAGGAATATAAATCAATACAATTCTATTCCAAACTTTCACATCACACTAATTTTCCTAAATTATGTTACTTTACCAAGTTAGGGTTCCAAAGAGTTGCTTAGCGGTTGAGAATGAGATTCCTAGCCAAACAATTCCTTGTGTTGTTCATGTCATCTTTCGAATAGGGCCTCATTTCCTTTGGAAGAACTTAGATTAGCAAGTAAGTAGCAACTACAATGTTAGGATTGAAACATTATTAATGTCCAGTAGAAGCAAATGTATAATTACCTTGTCAAATGTCTTGTTGCACAACGTGGGTATGAATTTCCCCTCCAATTCATCATTATTTAATTTTTCCTATGCATCAAAATTATTGGAAAATTTTAGAACACTTGAATGGGAAATATGTGAATGAAGGAAAAAAATTGTTTTAGGGCTTACCACTCGTTCCGCAATTTATTTTTCGTCCTCCTTCTCGTATAAAGCCTTCTTATTTTGTCGGACTTTGATGAACATATCACACCTCTCAATCTCATACATATCCATTGGTTTTACCAGAGTCATTTCCTCTTCTCCGGTTATCTGGCCTCGATTGCATTTTGAACAACTATTTCTAGATGTTCTTGCACAAACTTTAGTGTTGCCAATCCATAACCCCACGGCTCAATCGGTGAGGAATGAAATTCAAACCGGAAATGCGTTGTTTTTCTTTCCTCGTACCCTATGTTATCTTGTTAGATGCATATCATTACTAAAGATACGTTAATCTAAACAATTGATAAATTGAACTTAAATTTATTAAAGTTAGAATCATTTTCCATAGACCTTCTATTTTGGATCTCCCAACTCTCTGGTTGAATGTGTGTGTAAGTTATCAATAGGTGATTGCCTTTCTCCGAAGAAAATATGTAGTCCCTTCACAAGTGTATTTTTGTTCCTGCCAACTCTTGTACATTATGTTTGTTTCGTACTTTCTTAGAAATACCATATCCGGGGCATTGATTTCGAAGGGTCGCTATAGGGATTTTGAATGATGTAAGTTACAATAAGTTAGAGTTAAATTTTAGAATAAGAGTAGGTAAAATTAGGTTGGGAACATCATTATGGACAATAACAATACCTTGCACTCCGTCCATAGGGTCTCCTTATAGTCATTGGGTACCTCATGCCAACTATCGGACTTTATGTCCACCCTTATTCTACCGACCTTTGCAAACCCATCTAGACCATTCTGTAGGTTCTTTGAACACTAACTCAACTTATTGAAAACTAAAAGGAGTTAACTTTTCAAGCTATTCTATGTTCTAATGTTCTACAATGTTTTTTCCTATTCCTACCTCTTTGGATCCATCACCGTCATCACAACCAAATCCCAATGTTATGGGATGGCTATTTTGTGAATGTGATGCATCGTCACGAGTCCTTTTCTTAGACATTATTGAACCTACATCCAAAAATTATCAACTCAATCTTGACTCTTACTTCATAAAAGAAAGTCTACGAGGAATATACTACTTATAAATCGACTTCAAACATCTACTAAAATTTTAAAGTTGGAAATAAACCGTAACTAGGTTTTCACTACCCTGGATACGACCTGGCTCACAATCACTATGTTATTACTAAATAACAATATTAAACTATCAATATAATTCATACCCCTAAAAGTTATCAACCATTCAAAGTGCCATTGTGAGCACCAAATAATTTAGGGTTTTAAAACACTAACCCTTACATCAAAGATGTGGGAGCTTCAATTTGATGAAACCTTGCTCACCATCAAGTCTAGTGGAAAATGTATTGATCTTCCCCCTCGAGAATTTATGAAAATGAATTGAGAACAAACCAAATATATAGGAGGAATGCAAGAGTTGGTGGCAGGAACACTTCCCTTTGATTATAACTTGAAGAAATCAAATATTATAGATGAAGAGAAATGAAGAGGAAGGCTGTAGTGGTTTTTGTGGGGGGGGGGGATTTGGGAAACCCCAAGCTTTGTTAGGGTATTTAATACCCTTTGAAAATCCTCCTTTAATGTTATTTTGTTCCCATTAGATAGTCGTTCCAAACTTGGAAGGCTATACAGCTCTTTTAAAAGGACCTGGGAACAAGTTCCGAACTCGCAACCTAATTTGGCATATAAAACAAATGCCCCCGATTTCTGAAAATTGATATTGCCAAAAACCCCCAAATTCAACTAATTTCTCAAATCCTAACATCCAAAATCTTCAAAAAAATCCCATTCCGATCACAATGTTGAGGCTTAGATACGCAAAGAAGAGTACCGGTGTAGGAAATGACCATAGCCATGAACCATTCACCGAGATCAAGGCGTTAGAATAATTCTTCAATAAAAAATGCCAAGGAGAGTCTTCTTGAAATATCCAAGGGTATGGTTATCAATTCAAAGGTTATTCGTGCATCATCAATTAGAGGAAAAATTTTATGTAGATGAGGTTATAATTTTTTTTGCTAATTTTGGACACAACATTAATAATCGTGATGTTACTAAGGTGAATGCAAAAATAATCGTGGTTACTAAGTATACAATAAATGAGCCCGTAGGTAGCTCGTACACCTCCCTGGAGAAATGGAACCCCGACGATGGCCTAGGCCCGGTAGAAATCAATCACCAACAATGTTAGCCATCGGTCACAAAAGCTACACTATTAGACCCAGTAGGAATGGATAGGAAATACTTCCATATAATTTTAAATACCACGCGTATGATTGTAAGTACCAAGGGCCTGGCGGAGATCTATGATATATGTATTTTGACGATAGAGAATAGGCTCATTTATGAGTGAGTATGTTTGAATCTTTTGCCCACGGGTGGACATACATATGAGTTGACCAATGGAAATCTTATGGGATCCTACTCTGTGATTGAGGATTTGAAGATATAACCCGGGTACACCATCGATATGAGTATGCTCAAGGCCGCAAATAACAAAAAAACAAAGATCTCCCTTACAGTGACATGATCAAAGCGATGTTGAAGAAGGTCAACATCCAACCAAGAGACTGTCCACTCTGCTTCTAGTTTTATAACTTGGCGTGGTTTCATAATAAATGATTGAGGATTTTAGTTGACAATAAATAGGAGGAACAAGTTATTCCGGAAAAGGTAGCGAAGAACTCCAAAAGGGCTAGGTAGGAAAAACTTGATAAAGTAGAGGGATTAGGATCTCGTAAGTATTTAACATTGCTCAATATTTTACAGAAATTTTTATACACTTCTAGTACTCATTGTTAATTGTGTGTGTTGAATTTGATTTTGTTGAGTAGGTTTCTAGAGGAGCTGGAAGATTACAATAGGGTGGTAATTGAAGATCATTTGGAGCGACGTGGAAGAGACCTCATAAATGTTGACAAGAGCAAATGTGCACAACACCAATGATTCATGGAAGCTCAAGGACTCCACCTTGAACTAAGTGAGAACAAAGGGCCATAAAATTTTGATGAGGTTTTTTCGGACAATGATGAGGAGGTCGAGCTGGCGGTGGTTCATGGTGGGAACCAAGAGAACGACCATGACACCGAGATTGAGCACATGTTTGAGGATATCTAGGCAACCAATTCCTTAACATTAGTTTCTTTATGAAATGTTTTGGCATGACTAGTATTGAAACCTACCAAACTTCAAGCTACAAATGTCTTTTTTTAAAAGATTTGGATTATATGATTCCATGCTTGAATTATGCCCAATAAGTTGGTCCTTTCATTAAATTAACCAAATTTTCTTATTTTATGTGTATTTTTTCAATGTTCATGTAAAGAATTATTATGATTTAATATTCTATACAAACCACTCTAGTTAACTCATTTGATTGCAAAATTTACCCTTCCAGCCAAAAAATTTCTGAGCTCGAAAGTCAATTGGCTCTTTAAAAAAACCCGGATTAATTTCTGAACTCATAATAGATCAGCCCATGATACTCAATTGGTCTGATTTATCTTACGAGCTTGTAAATGGCTATTCCGAGCTAGGGTGAAAAATCTGGTCCCTCTCGGGTTGAAATAATGTGTACATAAAAAATTATTTCTTTAAGAACTCCGATGCTGCTCGGCCCAAGTTCATGAAGAGCCAAATAACCATTTACAAAATCAGAAACATGAAAACTTTTGGAGAAATTTTGACCTTGGGAAAGAGATCGGCTCCAACGATCCATAAAAGCGAGTACAGAGGGGAAAGATTAAATAATGGCAAAAGGTGGTTCAAGTCTCATTACTCATTCTCAATCCACTGGCAACAATCCCGGATATGACCAAGTCAACTTTGTGTCGTCGTTTGCACAAAGTGGGTAAAATCAATTACGTGAGAAGGAAAACATACTTGATTGCTATGTTTATTTCAATGAATACTTGAGAATTGGATAAGCCGGTCCAATAGACAAATTTAAAGACCAATATGTGGAAACTTTGCTCTCGTGCAACAATTCATCCTATTTCGATTTGTGTTGTCAATTATATAGAAATCTATGAGAGGTTCCTAATGTTGATTACTCTACTAGACTAGGGGGAATCCATAGTGCCCCTAATGAAATGATTTTGAATGAAGCCCTAGATTACCCTTTCGGAACCTCGAAAGTGTATATCTAGAAGACCTCTCAAGAGATTGAGGGTACTTTGAATGATGTTTACTATAGGGAAACTGGACACTACTCGTTAATTACAAATACGTGGATCCTATCCAATGTAGTGTTAGGTATTTCCAATGTGATGCAGCAGATTTGGGTAAGCCAGAGACATTTTACCTCAATCATTTAACAATAGATCAACGTATTATCTATGAAATGATTGCCAGATGCATAGTTTCAGCCTCCGGACAAATCACCTAGCCTACTTATATCGTCTTGATTTTGTTTTATTTCATAATGGAGGGTAGGAAAATGAACCCCAGGGCGGAGATATTTAGGCACATGGTTTTGGTTGGAACATCGACTTAGGTAGTGAGGGGGCTTCCTTACGGGGATTTTATCAGTAAAATATTAAAAAATGTCGAGGGGGTGGAAATTATCGGTGAGAAGAAAGTGCCAAAGTACTTCGACAAGACCTACTTAAAAATAAGAGGTAGGTGTTGGCTGATTATAAATAGTGCCATAACACGTAAGAAGATGGGAAGCCGAGCAAGAGGCCTAGAGTTGATGAAGTCTTGTTCTTCACTGAAATTTCTATAACTATTATATATATTTATACCTATGTGTTTAATAATTGTAGATTAGTAGAAAGCCTACTTCAAAGGCATTACAAATTGCTATAAGTAGGTTCCCAAGGAGTTCATGGCCATGAAGGTGAAGATTTTAAAATTTGAGAAAAGATAACGAGCATACTAACACCATCACGATTCCACCCACAACACTCATCTTGATCAATCCACATAAAAGGGTGATATTGAAGATGTCTGGGAGTTGCACCTGCCATAGAGGATGCTTTGTTCACCTAATATTTATCTATTTTGGAAAATTAATAGTTGTATGAAATTTTCTATTTATTGACTTTAGTTTTAAACATTGGATTGTCTTGACTTGTTATTTTCTATTTTTAATGGTTTCTAAGAGGATGTGATATTTTTTATGAATGCTAGTTTAATTTATCAATGTTTAGATTATGATTTAACCTTTCTTTTTGTTACTCCTTAAACCAAAATAAAAGTAACATTTAAATCGAATATTTGATCACGCAAATTTGACACAATAAATTGTCAAAACAAAAACATTTACAAATGGTGACACTACTTCTTTTATTTTCTTTTCTCGGTAACCTTTTTAGCCCTCCTTCTTCTAAGGCTTATCTTAACCCTGACGTCCACCCAAATTCCTTCATTATGATCACTGCGGCAAATACAAAATTCAAACTATGATCATCCTCCTCAATAAAGATAACATCAACCATTCCAACACCCGTTGTATTGTGAATGAATCCAAAAATTTCTTTAACTTTAAATTCTTAATTAAAGCATGTTTTCCTTCCAAAACAATCTCCCATTGAGGATCCCTTACATAAAAAATACTCAAGTGCGCTTGAGAAGCCAATATGAGAGGATCTAGCTGCTGACTAATCCGAGTCCAATCGACAAGGGTGAGGCCAAAATCCACAGTCCGCTGCCCATTGTTGAAATAAACACATTGACATTTTGATGTGCACCTTTATGCATGTATTAACCAATGCATTGGCACACTTATTATCATTTTTTTCCTTGGTTCGTTACTATTTTTAGTTAGGTTTACATGACAATGGTTTTAGACGACCATTATTGGGTTTCTTGTCTAAATCACGAGTTTTGTAGACTGAATTGAAACTAATAGACACTTTGTATTCACGAGCACCTATATTCTCCTTTGTGATCTTACAAGTAGGTTGCTCACGAGTTATTTTTCATCATCATTTTGTAGAAGGTCATCCGTGATGGTGGTAGAAGATTATTGAAGGTCATTCTCAAGAATGGTAGAAAACATTGAAGGCCATTCTCAAGTATGAGAGTAGATTGAAGGCCACAGACTCTAAAGCATGGTAGTAGATAGAATTGAGCTCGTAAAAGGCAGATTTAAAGTTCAAGAATGTCAAGAATAGAAGATGGAGCCAAACGGCCAAACCAGCCGGTTGGCCAACCGGCCGACACGATCATTTTCAAGAGAAAAACCAAGCCTTGCATGGTCCATGAAAAGTGGCTAGCACAGACCGTGAAAATTTACAAGGGGCCATGCAAGATCCAATAAATGGACCATGCACTTTCGTGCAAGCCACGACACTAATGCTTCAAAATCACTCCCAAACGGCTAAGTATAGGCCCAGACAGATCCATTTTTCATGGTCTAAGCCGTTTCAAGTTCCAAATGTGAAGAAATGCCTACGTGGTGTGAAAATAGCACGACCTGTACCATTTTACAAAGAAAAAAGTCCCCTCACCCAACAGGCTACGCCAAACAACACGGGGCACGCAAATCAGAAATTTAAGACCAACACCAGCTGATGGCTCATGCCGATCTGTGTGCCCTGCCCAGAACAAAGCCACACGCCTGTGTCAGTACGTGCGGCTCACACTAGTACGAGGCTTTACGGTTTGTTCCATGGCACAAGCCCCGCGCCAGCATTACCGTGCACGGACCGTGTTGTTTTTCACTGGTTGCACAAATTGCGGCTACTAGGGTTTTTAGGCTAATTTTGGGCCTTTTTGTAGGCCCAATTTCCTATTAATATATATATGGACCTATTTCTACTAGGGTTTAAGTTTATTCTTATTTTTAGACTTCAAGAATAGGCTAGAGAGAGAGATAATTCTCTTCCTTTTCTCTAGCTTCTTTTCCTTTCTTCTCTTTATTTTTTTTTGCCCAAAAGTGTTAAATCTAGTGAAATACTTGGGTTCAATTATTAGGGAGTAGTTTATCATTTTTTATTCATGTATTAATTTATATTCTTAGATTCCTTAGATCTACCTATTTCTATATGTTTGTGATTATTTTGTTGCCTTGTTTTTTATATTCTTGTGAATTTGATGATTGGCACACACCATATTCTACTTTCATGTTGGCATGATTGTTGATAACTCTAGAGAAAGGAAACCTAGATGTGCTTGGGGTGACAATAGTGTGGTTGTGTACACGTGGGTTGCCGAGTCAACGTTACAATCGACCATACACTAGTAAGCCGGTTGATTGGTCTGAAGGGTTGCAGGTAGATATAGCTGGAGTAGCAAACTAGATTTATCTTTGTAACCCTTCAACCATTGATAAGATGCCTAATCCCTTTGCCTCTATAGGCCTAGGAGTGGAGCATTTGTAGTGTTCCACCCGGGACGTATAACACGAGGTAGAATCAGACCTGCGCAACGAGTGTTCAATAGGTCTACATGAACCCTTATGTGAAAGATTAGGGGAAGTTTAGACTATTGTCAGCACTACGTGTCACAAACACTATAATAGGTTTATAGTTCTTATTTGTGATGGAATCGAGGATCGTAACAACATGAATCGCAAATACTCCCAAAGTGTTCGTTTAAATATTTTATTCTCATGATCAATTGCATGTTAGTAACTGTTAGTAACTCCCCCACCGGCCTTTTTACCAACACTGATTGTTCCTGACACGTGATCGGATTGACAACCCGATCGCGGATGTGTGTAGTTGGCTCTTAGATTCTTAAAATATTTGTGGACGGCCCCAAACTTGCCATTATCTACCCTTTCGGTAGCATAGCAGTAGGAACGGGACAAAAAATACAAATCTCAATCTTTGACAGCTCTCTCTAGATTAATAGTAGATCTTTTGTGGTTTATTAGGAACGCCAGGAAGGGGCAGGTCAAATTTTGGCATCGTTGTTGGGGATGTTAGTCTAAAGGTCTCGTAGTTAACTTTCTTCGCGTGTTATTTGAGTAGTTAGTGTTGTTTTTATTTTATTTTTTTGATGGTTTTTTCTGTTGAGCCTTTAAGATAGTTATCTGTGTACTTCTAATCCTTTTACTAGTGTTTCTTCTAGTAGGGTATTGTTTGGTTCCTAGTTTATGGTACATACCCGTGCCATGATCTTTGGGACTTTACACTATCTAACGGAGTACACAGGTAGTCGGGGAAGAAAGAGGAGGAGAACTAGAGTTTGGGTTTCACAGGAACCAGTTTTTGTAGTTGAAGAGCCTATACAGATGACGGATAATCGCATACTTAGGGAGTTGATGGCTCCTAACTTGGAGAATAAAATACCCATGCATTATCTTCCTACCCTTGCCACCCAACATGACGTGTGAGCTCAAGAGCGACATGATCCAGTGTCTTCCAATTTTCCATGAAATGGCCAGTGAAGATCCGAACAAGCACTTGTCACAGATTCATCTAGTTTGTATGAACATGAAGCCGTCAGGATTCTTGACTACAATTTGAGGTTGTTTCCCTTCTCACTTCGTAATGTGGCCAAGGATTGGTTGCACCACCTTCAACCCAGTTGCATCACCTCCTAGATGGATAAGAAGCACAAATTTCTCGAGAAATACTTCCCAGCTTCAAAATCTGCAGGGTTGAAGAAATTGCTCACTTATATCGCTCTGTTTTCTAATGAATTCCTCTACCAGTATTGAGAAAGATTCAAGAGGCTACTTACAAGCTATCCATATTATCCATTAAAGGAGGATAATTCGATATAGTATTTCTTCGAGGGATTGTGTGATGAGAATATGCGAATAGTGAATGCCATGTGCAACGGTTCAATCGTCAACAAATACCCAAGGGATGCTAGGGAAATCTACGAATAAATGGCCAATGGAACAAGGAAATTCATTACAATATCTCGAGTGAAGACCGTGTATGAGCCATCTCATTCTCCCAAGCTAGAGGAGCAAGTCCAAGCTCTTGCTTCTATGATGAAGGAATTCATGAAAGGGAGGGTTTAACAAGTCAAGTTTTGTGGCATTTCTAATCTCGATCATCACACTGATGTTTGTCCACAAGTGGTGGAAGACTTTGAGGAGGTGAAGGCAATGGACTTCAATGGTGGCAATAGGCAACATTCAACCCTAGGTACTGCGATCACCCCAAATTCGATTGGAGCAAGGAGAATCAAGTTCAAGGGTAAAATTGAGGCGGGCAAGCTCCACCTCAACCATACCCAAAGAAAGCATGGCCTTCCAACAACAACGCTTCACTCTACAAGTCAGATCGAGAAGAAATCTTAGAAGTAATATCTCAATTGTCTAAGAATAAAGATGCCTTTATGAGAGAACAATGCGTGAGATTTAAGATCTCGGGACTAGGGATTTTTAAAGCATAAAAAAATCTTGAAATTCAATTCGGGCAACTAGCCACCTCGGTGACCCGACTTGAGGCCAAAAAGTTTGGCAAGCTTCCTACCCAACCTGAAATCAATCCAAGAAATGCGAGTTCTTTAAAGCTAAGAAGCGGGAAGGAGGTTTGTAATCCTGGGAAGGAAATATTGCAATAAGATGACTTGGGGATGGAGAGCAACAAAACCAACTTGTAGGAGCATGAATTAGTTGTAGAGGAGATTCCCGTAAAGGAACTTCCAACACATAAGGAAAGGGTGAATCTTTCACTACCTTCCCAAAGTGTACTTAGGGGAAGACCGAAGGTGACAACAACCAATGAGCATGACGTGAACCTTTATAGATCCATTAACCAATGCATTCGACACACATATTATCAAATTTAGTTGGGTTCATTGCTAGTTTTAGTTAGGTTTACACGTCAAAGGGTTTAGATGATCATTATTGGTTTTCATTTCTAAATCCAGAGTTTTGCATAATTAATTAAAGCTAATGGATACTTTATATTCACGAGCACTTAGATTCTCCTTTGTTATCATACAAGTAGGAAGCTCGTGAGTATTTTTCATCATCATTTTTTAGAAGGCCATCAACGAGGTTGGTAGAAGATAGTTGAAGTCCATTTGCAATGATGGTAGTAGATTGAAGGCCACAGACTCTAAAGCATGGTAGTAAATGGAATTGAGCCCGGAAAATAAGGATTTGAAGTTCAAGAAGGTAAAGAACAGAAGACACTAAAGAACAAGACTTTGCACGAGCCAACACCAGTAATGCATGGTCCGTACAAAGTGGCTAGCACAGCTCGTGCAAATTTACACAGGCCGTGCAAAAGACCCTACATGGATTAAGCACATCCTTGTGGGGCACGGCACAAATGCTCTGAAATTACTCCAAACGGCTAATTATGGGCAAAAACTGTTTCAATTTACATTGTCCACATCATTCTGAGTTCCAAAAGGGAATACCAGTCCACGGGGTGTGAAAAATAGCACGGCCTATGCCATTTTAGTGAGCAAAAAGTCCTTCCAGCTGACCGGGAAACACCAAACAAAATGGGCACGCAAATTGAAAGTTCTCAACCAAGCACCAGCCCACAGAAAGTGTAGGTCCATGTACCTCACCTGGAACGAAGCCACACGGCCTCTGTCAGTCCGTGTGGCCCGTGCCCACACGGCCGTACACAAACAGTGCCATTTTCCACTTCCGCGCAAATTGTGCCTACTAGGGGTTCTAAGCCATTTTTGGGTCTCTTTCCTCATTATTAGGCCTTTTTTCCCAATTTTTAATTACTATATATATGGACCTATGTCTACTATGGTTTAAATTTATGCTCATTTTTAGACTTCAAGCGTAGGCTACAGAGAGAAATTCTCTTCTTTCTCTCTAGATTATTTTTCATCCTCTTTATTTTTGTTTTGCCCAAAAGTGTTGAATCCAATGAAATACTTGGGTTCAATGCTTACAGAGTAGTTTATTTACATAGGGGTTGTGTTTATATTAATGAATTCATGTTTGTTTTGTCAGATTCCCTAGATCTACCTATTTCTGTGTGTTTGTGATTATTATTTTGGCTTGTTCTTCATGTTCTTATTATTTACAGAAATGGTACACTTAGATTTGTATGCACCGTAGTCTGCTTTCATGTTGGCGCAATTACTAATATCCCCTGAGGAAGGAAACCTATATGTGTTTCAATAATCGATAGTCCAAAACCATGTGGGTGTATGCACGTGGGTTACGAGTCAACGTTATGATCAACCATACACTAGTAAGCCTGGGAGTTGGTCTGAAGGTTTACAGGAAGAGATAGCTAGAGTAGCAAACTGGGGTTAGCTTTGCAACCCTAGAGTCATCGATAAGGTGTTTCACCCCCTTTTCCTTTTTAGGCCTAGGGAGAAGCATCCGTGGTGTAGTGCCCAAGACGTAATAGCACGAAGGAGATTCAGATATGCATAGCAGGCAGGGCCGTAGTTTCACTCCCCTAATTACGGAGGCGGTGCCGATGGAAGATTACATGTGCACCCTACGTGACACTTATGGGGAATGGTTGACCATTGACCACACCGCGAGTCATAAACACTTGAATAAGTTTATCGTTCTTGTATTTGATGGAATTGAGGATCGAGAAAAATTGATTATGTTACACAAATAATCTCCATCTTTTAGTTTATATGGTTTATTCTCGTGATCTATTGCACGTTAGTAGTTGTTAGTAAACACCCCCAATCTCTATGGACGAACCCGATTGGGAGGTCGTCGTCATACCTCTCAAAAATAGAATTTATAAGCCCTAATTGCTTCCTAACTACAACTAAGTAGATTATGGCAAGTCGGGGCTGTCCACAAAGAAGAGCGATTCTCCTATGGATTTACACATATAAGGGTAAATACTAAACTAGATATATGTATGTTAGTGTGTGTGTATATATATATATATATATATATATATTCACATATAAGAAAGCATGTAAAAGGAGGGTTTTGGTTTATTTTCTAAGTTTGAAAGAAAACACAACTAACAAAGTAAACTAATTATGCTATCAGCAACAATCAACTAAAAAACTGGTAAAATGACAATTAACAAAGCCTTTGGGGCAATTGATTCCCACTTCCGAACCTCTTATAGATCCTAGACTCATTCATTCACATTAATTGCATATGGGGAATGTTATCACTTCCATTGGAAGATCAACATTCATTTCTTCTTAGTTAGTAATTTGTAAATGCGTTCAACGACCATTTGCAAACCTCATTGATAAGCACTTTAGAAAAACAACGCCTAAGGGTATTTCATCAATGGCATTATATACTAAGAACCATAAATTTGATTAAAACTACAAGCATTAAAACAAATGCCTAGTCATTTAACCAAACAAAGCATTTATTAGACTAAACCTAGAACAAACAACATTCAAGATTCAATCTTTCATTGCTACCTTTGGACAAATATGTTAACAAACAACATTAACATAATCATTTAGCAAGATTAACATCATTTACCCACAAAAATTTCTAATTCCATGTTCTTTGATTTTCATGCGAAGGTAAGAAGAAATTGTACACTATCCTTACACTTTTTGAACTTAATCATACAAATATTTCATATTCTCAAACAACCTATAACATAAATGAAGTCAAAAATAACACTACTGGCACAACAAAAGCTTCACAACAAATGCTCATGAAAGAGTAAAATAGATTCTTCCTACATGGGTTTGGAAGCTTCAATCAATTGCTCTCAAGTGATAAGTTTAGTTAATACAAGTCATACTAACATTCATGGACAAAGTCATACATAAACAAAGAGAGAAAAGATTATGAGAAATGAAGGACTAAGGTTTTCGGGAGATGAGTTTCGGCCAAGAGAAATTTAGGAATAAAAATAAGATAAGGGATATTTATAGTACAAGTTGTGGTAAAAAAAAGTCAAAAAGGGAGCGGGGTGATCGCTCGGCCTGGCGCACATGAGGCCCGAGCACGCATCGGGGGCCTCCACGTGTTTCGTGCTGAAGCTTTTTCCCTTCGGCACTTTGGGGCGTGCAGTTAAACACCGGGGCTGCGCACCAGGTCTTCTTCACCTAGCCGGCCGGTCTTCGCGTCGGTCGGCCGGCCTTTCTTCTTCAAATCCGGACTTCTCTTCTACCAAATTGTATTAGCCTTCACTTCTAACCATTTTTTCCTTGTGAATCTTCATTCTTGAATCTTCCATCATGAACATTATCATAAAAAACATTCCAAAAATACCTTAAACTAGAGACTTAGGATATAACTCCTAAATCATCATCCTAGCATTTTACCAACAAAGCATCTGTTATTCTTACATAAAAGTTTAGTCTATTACAAATATAAGTTTCAAATGTGCTAAAAAGAGAGGAACACATCACTCATAAGGATACAATTCTATTAGATTCAAAGTAGGTTAAAAAAAAGAGGGATTTAGATATGAAAAAATGAAAGTGGTCATCCAACCCCAAACTTACCTAATTCTAGAAATCTTCCAACAAAATGATGACAAAAGAGATGCTAAATACTTCAGAAATTACATGCATTTGGAATCTCATCACCGCTACTTACCACTATCTACCATTTTCGGTAGCATAGTAGTAGGAATGGAAGCAACAATATAAATATCTATCTTTGACCTCACTTATCATCCTCTCGGTTTAATAGATCTCCAGTGATTTATTAGCGAAGTCGGGAGGGGGTGGGTCAAATTTTGGCGCCGCTGTCGGGGATGTTAGTTTGAAGGTCTAGGCATGTTAGTTGAGTAGTTAGTGTTGTTTTTTTTGTTGGTTTTTGTTGTTGAGCCTTTGTGATAGTTATCTATGTACTTCTAATCCTTTTACTAGTGTTTCTTCTAGTTGGGTATTGCTTAGTTCCTAGTTTATGATACGTACTCGTGCCACGAACATAGGGACTTTACACTATCTAATGGAATATGCAGCTAGTCAGAGAAGAAGAAGGAGGATATATAGAGTGGGGGTTCCACAAGAACCAACTTATGTAGTTGAATGTAGAGGTGGCGGAAGATAATCGGACACTTAGGGACTTGATGCTCCTAATTTGGAGAATCAACCCCTTTGTATTGTCTTCCCACCCTTGCCACCCAATGTTACTTGTGAGCTCAAGAGCGGTATGATCCTTTTAAGGTAGTTTCTTTAGAGCTGCACGTGGCACAATAGCTGCAAAAAATTTAGATGCAGCAAATGATTTATTTTTTAGGAAATCCAATCCCTAAAGCCATGGAAGCTACATTGATTACCCTAATCCCTAAATAGGATCAACCTTTTTCCTTTATGGACTACAAGCCAATTAGTCTTTCTAATTTCAAAAAAAAAAATTCAGTAAGCTTTTAACTGATTAAATGAAAAATGTTATGGCCCAAACTAATATCAACCTAGAAATCTTATGGCAGGTAGGGATAATACTGATAGTGCAATTCAAATGCAACAAGTTTTCAGGTTTCAAAATTTAAAAAAAATCAAGAAATCCTAATTTGTGCTTTAACTTGATATGAAATGCCTTCGAAATGGTTTCTTGGTGTTTCCTTAACTTAGTCCTTCTTAGGGTTGGATTCTCGGGCTTAAATGTGAAACTCATAATAAACAACATACCTTCGACTTTGTTCTCTATCCTTTTCAATGGGACTCTCTTCGGCTTCTTCTAAGCTTGAAGAGGTATAAAACAAGGTGATCTCTTGTCCCCTTTCCTATATGATCTCTTATCCTAAACTTTCACTAGAGCCGTCAAAAACTACTTCCATGAGGGTCATATAAACATTACTTTCAAAATGCACTCGGTCCTTAACTAAATTCACCCATCTTATGTATGCGGATGACACGGTCATCTTTATTAAAAATATACAAGAAAAGCCTTAAAAACCTTAAATCCTTTATGGACTCCTATAAAAATATCATGTCAACTTATAAATTTTAATAAGTGTGAATATTAATAAAGTAATAAAGCTACTGCTAATACCCAAAAAATTGTTTGATCAACTTTAGGTATGAATAAAGGGGCTACGCATCTAAAATACTTGGGAATTCCAATTTATAACGATGGGCTAAAAGGGAGTACTTTTAGCCTATGATCGAAAAATCAGAAAAAAATATATTAACAATTTGAAAAATAAGAGGCTCTTTCAAACGGGTAGACTAGTTCTAATAAAATCATGTATATACGTGTACCCAATTCATATTTTGCAGGCATAAATCCTCTTAAACTGATTATTAAAAAAATTAATAAATGGCATCTACCTTTTCTTGGGGATTTAACGAATCTGGGTTTAAGAAAATTTGGAGATCACGGAGAAAACTTTGTTTCCCCAAAAAATGAAAATGGATTAATAGTCAAAAACTTCAATCATATAATTCAAGCCTTTTCATTTAAATTATGGTGGAAACTACAAATTAACAACACCATTTGGACTTATATCTTATGGTCATTAACCCCTAATACTGGGAAGTGCCCAATTTGGACCAGAATATGCAAAATCAGTCCAAAGGCGAACACACTATCAAATGTTATAAACGGAAAAGGCACTTGCAATGTTTGTGATGCAAATTGGATGGGTTTTGGCCTGCTTTTTTACCTATGGCCGTGCTCCAAACAACTTCCTTTTCTAGATATTACCTTGCAGTTTTTCATAACTAATAAACATGTTCTAACTGTTTTGAAGCCCATGTTGGCGACCAACGTTCTCTCCATTTTACAGGAAGCAGAGGAAAAAATTCCAACACAATGATAGGTTATTTTGGTTATCCAGCTACAAAGATAAATCAGCATATTCAGCACCAAGAATAAAAAAGATTACTCCCTCTATACCAGATTAAATTATCCACATGCTTTATAACACTATTTTTTATCAAAATTTAACCTCATATTTGAATAGATATATAAGAAATAATATTATCGTATGTGATATTGTTGAATTCACCGCAACAAGTAGTTTCTAAAGAATAATTTTTATTTACTGTTATTAAACATAGTTAAACATATTAACGGTCAAACATGTGTTTCGAACGATGTGCAATGATTGAGGGGTAATTTAAGTTGGAACCAAGGGAGTATAGTCCCCTCCCTGCAGAAACCGTGGAAAGCGCCACTACCAAGTAAAATCACAATTTTCATTGGAGATTTATAAACAATTTGTTGCCTATTGATAATATATTCTCATTCATGGGCTTCTCTCTACCGCCGGAATGTGTGAACTGTTGCCATGTTTATTCGGTTGAAAGTTATTTCATTATGTCTTTTTGCTCTGAACTTATGGAATCTTACGCACAGTTTGATGCTTATCCCCCATAGTGTTTTCCCAACTATTTGGAATAGAATCTCTTTCTATTAGACTATAGAAGGAATTTTTAAAGTGCAAACTAAAGTGATAAGATTCTGAGGAATGAGCACATTATGTCTTTTATGGAAAGCTAGAAACTTGATATCATATGAAATAAAAATACGAATCCTGCTCAGCTTTTTGGTTGGATTCGCAATTTCTGCTTTCTTGCTTTTTTAGCTAACCCCTTAAATTATTCACACACTTCTGTTGAATGTTGGATAAATATGAGACTAATCCATTTCTTTAGGTCAAAAAAGAAAAGAATCATTTTGCATGGTTAGATGATTGAAACCAATTTATGGGATTAAAGTGAATACTGATGTTATTTTCAATTCAAATGTGGCATGTATATTTAGAGATAAACATGGTACTCTCTGTCTCATGTGAATTTGCACCTTCATCATTATCGTGTTGTTCAAGAAATATGTTTAACCGTTAATATGTTACCTACGTATAATAACGTCAAACTTTGATAGAAAATAGTGTTAAAAAAATAAAAGTTCAAATGCACCTGAGACAGAGGGAGTAATATGATTGTTGCATCTTATTCACACAGATTATACCTCAGCAATAATGACCGGAACATGGGCTATCCAGAGAGGATATAGCTTGGTTATTGACCTGGGTTATAATCAATTTGCAATTGAATTTGACTGTCTCACTGTTGTTAATGCTATAAAAGATCCCTCAAGTGCTCCAATGAAATTGACTTTGTATGGAAATTAAATTTTAATTTGAGAAAACTCAAAATTTCTTTCATGGCCAGACTCTCCCCTCTCTCTAAACACATTTACTCTCCCCTCTCTCAAAGGCAAAACCCTAAGACAACTCTTGGAGGGGACCGCCACAGATGGAAATGGCCTACTCCTGCGGTCTTCTCCACCCCAATTCTACCACCATCACCATCACCCCTACTCCAATATCCTTGTTATTCCTGAGTTTTTTTTCTCGCCAGATTTAAAAAATAGAACAAGTCAGTTTTGGTACTTTTACCCTTTTCCAGCAATGATTCTGGTTCTTGGCGGTGGAGTTTCCGTGTGGCAGAGCTACTGACTTCCACCGTCAGATCCACCTCTAGAGACGGTTGTCCAGGTGGCAGAGGCAGGTAGTCAACAGCTCCTGCGGCAGGGAGAACTCCATCGTGGTCTCCTGCGACGGGAAGCTTCTGGCGTGGTCTCTAGCTGCTCTCACCTGCCCTTCCTTGCGCGTGGTCTCTAGCGTCGTGGTATTCAGTAGCGGGAAGAGGCTCTGGCGTAGTCTCCTGCGACGGTCTCTAGCCATGGAGAGAGGCTCCTACGAGGTCCCCTGCGGTGGGAGGAACAACTAGCGGAGAGGGGAACATCCATCAGTGATAGAGAACTCCAGCGGCAACAATGACCCGAGACCAAAGGCGAGAGGAACAATTTCTGACTTGGCGCCTGAAATGATCCGATCTACTTTTTCCCCGATTCTACTCTGATCTGAGGTTGCCAACTCAAATCCAGTAGTGGCCAACTCGGGTCAAGGATGGGTCCCGATCAACTCAACCTCAGAATCGAATCAAAAACGTTTCGACCCTGCCAGGCAAGTCTTACTCCAGCGATAGAAAGGTTACTAGAGGTAATTTTATTTTTTTTATTTTCTTTATCTACTATTTTATTTTCCTTTTCTAGTTTTTAAATTATTTTTCCGTTTTCACCTTTATTGGGGTAGTGGATCAAATTGGGTTTTTTTGCTGGAATATTAGTCGCGTTTGTTGTCTGCCAACCCTAGGTTTTCCCAATGGCTCCTTTGGTTTGGTTAAAGCTATTTGGCTTCTGAATTGTTCCAGTCTATATATTGGTATAGGAGAAATCCAAGTCAAGGTAATTATTATAACTTACCGTTTGGTGATGCCAATTATAGTTTACAGACTAGTTTTGTAGACCGAGCAAGTTGAGAAATCCTTGATTGATCACCTTGTGTCATGTTAGAGACTTTCGTACTTTCTCCTGAGTTTTACTTACATTTACAAAAGATTTTTGTGAATCAAAATGACCGGGGTCATTCCTACTTTCTATAAAGGACTTTAATTTAATGGAGATGAACCGGATCTTTCACTTCTGGAGCTATTCACTTTTGTTTTGGTTGCTTTAGATTGAGTAGTACAATGTATCATAAAATTTGGGAGAAGTTGATTGATACTTGAATTTTGTGATCAACTTATAGTGGTTCGGGGCCGAACTACTCGGAAGTGTACGCAGTATTGGACCATTTATCTTAGGATGCACCCCTTTCTATTTCTATTTTTTAATACTTAAATGCTACAAATTTGTAATTCAATTTTTAACGCCTTTATGAAACCCTTTCGGGGAAACTGATTTAAGTCTTTGGGCAACGAAAACCAATTTTTGGCAACATATGAGTTTAATGATAAGGGAATAACACCCTCCAAATCCCCGTCTACGATGGTTTGTTTTAAAAAAATACTTAGAGACAACCCTTTCACACATATACACCGGGAAAGTAACCTCTTTTCCGATTACTTGGCAAAAGAGGTGATGAAACATAAAATATATGTATTTCTTTAAACATTTTACTTCTTTATCGTCATGTTTTTATGGTTATATTTATAGGTTTAGCTAGATTTACATCATAAATGATTAAGATGATCATTTTATGTTTTTCTTATTTAATTTTTTTTAAGTCTAATGGATTTTTGTCCTTATGAGCGTCTAGATCTTATTTTGTGAGCTCATTTGTAGATTTCTCATAAGAACTTCAAGGTTGGATTAATGAAGACCATTTGAAAAATTGGTAGGAGATTGGAGGCCACAAGTCAAAACATGGTAGAATGTAGAAGTGTTAAAGAAAGAGCCAGATGTGGAACTGTCGAAGAAGCGGCAAAGGCCATGTAAGATGGAAAGGCCCGTGCCATGTTCCGTGCCAAACAAGATGGAGCTCAAGCAGAGTCGTGCAAATCTGTGCGGCCTTTGCACGAAGATTAGAGGGAAATTCAAGTCAAGACAATGGACGTGCAAATATGCATGTCTCCTTGCATTCAGAAGACTAAAATGAAGACCCAGACTACGGGCATAGCAAACCTGCATGGCTAGTTCGCTCAGTCTATGATTTTCAACACATCCAGATGACATCTTGAGGAATCTTGCACGAGACGTGCTAGCTGTTCCATGCAATTTGGAATGGTCTGTGCCAGCGTGGCACTAGAACTTCCAAAATTGGGCTTTATGAGACTCATTTACCCTTCATTATAAAGTGCCTTTAGTCTTCTAGGGTTTAACAAGTAGAATCATAGTTTTAGTTTGTTGAAGAAGATGAGGTTAAAAACTCTCTCTCATAGGTTTTCAATCCTCTCTCTTTATTTACTCTTAGATCCATGGAATTTAGTCCTATGGTTTCCATGGATTTAATGTTGGTGGAGTAGTTTTATTTCTTCTTGTAGTATTTGTATTCATGACTTGACTTGGATCAGAGATTATCAAATTCGTATGATTTATGGATAACATTCTTCTATTATTTATTCCATGACGTGGTTTATGATGCACACATGAATTCATTTATTTCATAAGATCGTGCTAGGCTTGAATGCTAATTTAGGAGTGTTAGTTATTGGTGTTGTTGTAGTCTTGTGAGTATCGGGGAGTTGTGTGCATTAAATATATCTTGTGGGTTTCGAGGTAATTCATTAGATGTTAATCTAATTGACTAGTCATGTGAGGAATTTTATTTTAAGAGTAGTGGACCGAGGGTTATTGTATAGAATTTTCTAACCGGGGAAACCCTGGCTTTCCCCAATAATTGAGCAATCATATTGTGGAGTGACTAGGGTCTTTTTGACCCAATATTCATCACAAGGAACCAATTATTTTTCCTTTCTAGCCTAGGATCGAGGTCAATATGGGAGAGCCCGGTGATGAAATAGTATTACTCTCGATCTAACGGTTGTGACCTACGCGGCTTAAGACCTTTAAGCAGGGCCTCATTAGCACTGGAAATGGTATTATGAGGATAAATGTGGTGTCAGAGGATCAATGAACATCCGTAGTTAACGGGAGACGAACCACTATGTGACAGATAGTTGGAATTCCCGGCTATGTCCACACTATCTAACATAACATGAAGTTAGGTTTTATAATTTCTTATGTGAATAGATTCTAGGATCTAATCCGTATGTTGGTCATGGTACGCAAATACCCCTAAGATTAGTTCATTCATAGTTTACTTCTCTTTACTCAAATGTTGTTAGTTGTTAGCCACATACCCCCTAGGCGCCAATTGTTTGTTAGTACTAGTTATTCCGGACACGTGATTCGGGTGATTCTCGATTGTAGGTTGTATTTGTCTAACTCTTAGATAATAGTATCTCTATGGACGATACCCAGATATACCACTAGCTACGCCACTGTAGTTAGGAGTTAATACCTAATTTGCACCTAAAATCATGTGTTTCCTAATTCATTTAGCCCATTTTTCAGTCTCTTTTGTATGTTTGATTGATAGTATTAGTTGAGTTTAAATCACAAGTGGTTTGGATAGACTTTGTAGGTTTCCTTGTCAAAATTCCTCATATTTTTAGATTATTTAGACGTAATGGATTCTATGTCCTTACGAGTATCTAGATCCTCTTTTATGAGCTTCATTGTAGATTGCTCATAAGCACTTTTAGGTAGACTTAGTGAAGGTATTCACAAGAATGGTAGAAGATATTGAAGGCCATTCATAAGAATGGTAGTAGACTGAAGGCCACGCGCTTAATGTTGGTATTAAATGGGATGCGTCGAAGAATAAGAAATGAGTCGAGGCTAAGAAGAAATAAGGGACTGGCACAACCCGTGCACTATTGCACGACCCGTACCATGGTCGTGCAACTAGGTATTGGTGCAAGCGGTGTCCTTTTGCACTACCCGTGCCCCTTGCGCCATTAGAAGATGAAGACATCAACTCCAGTCCACCCCTCGCAAGGAATTACACGACTGTGCTGTATAGTTAGCCAAAACAACCTTCTAGTCGGTGGTCCGCAAGGAATTGTACAGCCGTGCTGCTTAGTTTGGGCGGGTGCCTTGCCCGGCCCATGACCTGTGCACTATTACACTTACCGTACGCCGGGCTGCTAGGGTTTCCTTTAGTTTTAGGCCTTTCTAAGGCCCATTTCTCACCTACTATTTATAGAGCACTAGTCTACTAGAGTTTAGGAAGTTAGTCATTATTGTAATTCTATATTCCTAGTTTCTAAGAGAAAGTAGAGAGAGAAAGAGAATAACCCTTCTCTCTTCATGTGGTATTTCCTAGTTGTGCCCAAGGGCATTGAATTCAATGGTAAGTTTGGGTTCAATGCTGAGGGAGTAGTTTATTTACTTGGGGATCTAATTTGTATTCATTGCTTGGTAGAGATTTTGTGAGGTTTTAGATCGCCTATGTTATATGATTATGAATATCATGTTTGTTTCACTTTTCAAATTCTTAAAATGATGCATATCAATTTTAATTTTTGATGCACTATTGTTGTATGTGACTTGAATCATGCTAGGTTTGTTTATCCCATTGGGAGTGTCGGATAGGATATTTGTGGGTTTGTAAGTTCTCGACTATGTGAGTGTAGGAATATAGGACCGTGAGTAACATTCCAAAGAGCTAATCCTAAATTTAATGGATGTAGTGTTCCTCGATAAACGAGGCATGATAGTTTGTAGCAACTGGGGTTGTAGTGTAGCGACCGTTGTTGTTTCAACCCAAGGGTCATCATGACATGCTGATTTCTTTGCCTCTATAGGCTTAGGGAGAAGCGTTCATAATGAAGGCGCGGGATACATTTATTCATGGGGAAGAGGAGTGTAAATCAGTTTGACTGCACGATGCACTTTCCTTGATTACGGAGGTGGTGTTAATAGGATAGGCATAGGAACCTTTGTGGGACAGAAATTTGGAAGTTTTTACTATCAACCATACAATGTGACATGTACATTGGGATAGGTTTATAGGTCTTTTATGAGATAGAATCTAGGATCAAAGTCGTCTTCCGGTCATGTGATGCGAATATCCCCAAGGCTTAGCTTAATATATTTTGTTCTCTTGCTTTACATTATTAGTAGTTTGTTAGATAAAACCCCTCCCAAAACCTATGTTTGTGTCACTAATTATTCCCAACATACAATCAGAATGATGCCCGATTGTGAGTTTTGTATAGTTAGCTGTGGACGACCCCAGACTTGCCACTAGCTTCTCTTTGGTAGTTGTTATTGAGTGATCCACCCCTCCCGCCGTCATTAATCAATCAAATAACCAAGAAAGATCCACCAATTAAAACTGAGGAGTAGCTCCAGTATGAAGGGTCAAAGGTGAAATTTGTAATATTTATCCCATTCCTACTACAATACTACTAAGATTGGTAGATAGTGGCAAGTACCAGGGTTTTCCACAGACATGTTAAGACTAATAATAAACTAAACACAATCGTGATCGGGTCGTTAATCTAACAACGTGTTAGGAATAATCAGTGTTGACAAAACAAGAATTGTGGAGTTTTTATAACTAAAACTACTAGCGTGAAATTAAGCACGAGAATAAACTATATAAACTAGCACTCGGGGAATATTTGTGTAACATGATTAATGTCATTTCTATCATTGATTTCATCACATACATGAACTATGAAACAATTCTAGTGTTTTTGATACGTAGTGCGGACGATGGTCAAAACTTCCCCCCTATCCATCACATAAGGGTGCCGTATAAAATATAACATTGGCTTCTCCTCTGCATCTAGGAGAGTTCAGCAATGGTAATGGCTCAATGTCCAGGTCAGATTCTCCTTCGTGCGATTATGTCTCAGTCGGAACACTACGAACGCTATACCCTTAGGCCAACAGAGGCAAAGGAAGTAGGCATCTTACTAGTGGCTTTAGGATCACAAAAATAATCCTAGTTTAACTATCTCTAAATGTAACCCTTCAGACCGATTCTTTGGCTTACTAGAGCATGTAAATCGCAACATTAACAACGACAACCTATGTGCACACACCCACGTGGATCCGAACCCATCATTACCCCAGCACATTTAGGTTTTCCTCCCCGGGGGGTATCAATAGTGCAACAATATGAAAGTAAACTTTGGTGTGTGCTAACTAAGTGTGGCAATCATGCAATTCACAAGAATATAAAGAACAAGCAACCATAATATCTCAAAACACATAGAAAAAGGTAGATCTAAAAAATCTCAAAAAATAGACATTAATACATGAATACAAATATAATCCCAAATTTAATTAACTACACCCTAAGCTTGAAACCAAGAATTGCTTTGGATTCAACACTTTTGGGCAGAAAAAAAATAAAGAGAAAAAAATAACCTAGAGAGAAAGAAGAGTATTTTCTCTCTCTAGCATACACTTGAAGATAAAAAAAATGGTCATAAACTTAAACCCTTGTAGATAAAGGTCCATATATGTAGTAATAGAAAATTGGGCCTTGAAAATGGCCAAAAAATTGCAAAATCCCCTTGCAACTTGTGGGATCTGGCATGGTCCGTGCCAGCTAAGCGCCCATAGCACTGGCGTGGGCCGCTCGGCCTGGCACGGCTCGTGGCCTCGTGATGATGCGGCATTCTCGACCTCACACAGGTCGTGAGCCTTGTGCTGGCGTGACCTGTGTCACCTGGTACAGACCGCTAGCTGGAGCCCCGTTTTAATGACTCTAAGTGCACATCCTGTGCCATTTGGCGACAGCCATCAGATGGAACCACATTTTTCTCAGTAACATGGCACGGGCCGTGTCATTCTTCACACCCAGTGGGGTAGTCTTTGCATTAGTGACTTGAAACGATGCAGACCGTGTGAAATGAAATGGTCCACGCCAATACTTAGCCTTTATTGTGCGGATCACACATAGAACATGGGCAGTAGGAGTTGGTATGGTACATGGTAGGCTTCTGGCATGGGCCGTGTTCTAGGCATGGTCCATGTTGAGCACCCTTGGATGCGCCATTCTGGGTGACCTTTATTCCGGCTTGGCTTGGATTGTGCCAGCCCTCGTGCTGGCCTTGGCTGGTTAGTGCCGTTCGGTCACCCAATTAGCTGGTTTATCGGTTGATGCCTTCCTTCATCCTATACCTCTTTAAACCTCAATCTCGCATTTTCTTGTCTCAATTCCATCTACCACCACACTTTAATTACTTGGCCTTCATATCTACTACTATGCATGCGAATAACCTTCAAATATCTTCTACATTCTTGTGAATAGCCTTCCATAAAAGGTGTCAAAATATCCACGAACAACCTTCTAGTGATGACATAAATGAATATCTATGTTCCCGTGAATAAAAAGCGTCCATTAGCTTCAATTAAGTCTACAAAAAATCGGGATTCGGACAAGAAAAACAACAATGGTCGTCTAATCCCTTTTTCATGTGAACCTAACTAAACCTAGCAATCAACCAAGTAAAACATAGTAACAATTGTGTCAAATGCATTGGTTAATGCATGATATATGATGCACATAATTGAGTATGAGAGCATTATACAAATTCTATCTTTGAATTCCCAATGCTCTGTGGGTTAATTATCACACAGGTTAACGACCCCGTAGAGTGCGGATCAAACTTTGGCACCGCTGTCGGGGATGCTAGTTTAATGATTTGATAGCTAACTTGCATTACTAGTTGGTAAAGTAGTTAGTGTTTTTATTTTGTAGCTTTAGTTTATTTTGTTGAGCTTTTTCTGTAGTTATTCCGGTTGTTTCTAATATGTTTTCTATTGTTTTCTTTTGGGACCGGTGGTGTCTGGTTTATTATTTATGGTACATACTCATACCACAAACTTAGGAACACAACACTATTTACCAAAATACGCAGGTGGGCAGAGAAGGAGAAGAATGAGAACTAGAGGAGAGATTCCACAAGGGCCAATCGTTTTTGTTGAAGAATAAAGACGTGAGATGGCAGAAGACAACCATACGTTAGGGAGTTGATGTCTCCAAATATGGAGAGTCAACCCCTTTGCATAATCTTCCTTCTTTGTAACCTAATGTCACTTATGAGCTGAAGAGATGCATGATTCAATGCTTACCCACTTTACACGGGTTGGTCGGAGAGATTCTATTAGGTAGACCATTTTTAAAAACTTCAAGGATAATAATTGATGTGCATAATGGAACATTACCATGGAATGTAATGGGCGGAAGATGGAATTTGACACAAACAATTCTATACCAACGATGGTAGTTCCTCGAATGTTGCCATAGATGATGCTTTAAATTGTGATTTGATTGCAAATGTTGTTAGTACTAACTTGAAGGAAAACAACAATGGTGAATGCTCTCGTGGGAAATCAACTTCCA
>JAULKM010011772.1:0-14737 GCA_032355605.1 Rubia tinctorum
GAACCCTTATCACTGGTCATGTGATATGAGGCTCCCGTATCAAGAATCCATGGTAAAGTAGACTTACCTGACCCATGGTTAGACACACCATTAAACTAATTAAATAAATGTAGAGTCGTACTCCATTGGTCATCAGACAGAGTATAACCAAAATCAAAACAGGCAGGAGTAGTCCGGGACGCTGCATCAGCATGTCCCGTAGGAGTCACGACAGCACCGGCGAATGGCGGTGGAGCCGGGTGGCCACAGGCGGCCAGTCCGCGGTTCCTAGTGGCGACGGTCGGCTGGGTTGGCGCTGGCTTACTGGTTTTCTGGTTCAATTCTTTGAACCAGTCTGGTAATCCGTTGAGCTTGAAACAAATTTCTTTGTCACGGCCCTTGCGATTACAATGGGAACATATCAGATTCCTGCGATTAACTGAAGTAAGAACAGCTAGTGAAGAACCCAAAGGTGGTGGATGTCGTGCGGCATACGCCATAGAGTCAGTCAAAGCCTCGCGAGACCGAAGAACGGTTCTCTGATTCTCCTCCTGAGCAACAAAGGCATCGATACACATGACTGGTAGAAGATAATCAGTGGTCATGATGTTGGATCGCAAGGTATGAAAGCCTTCGTCAAGTCCCAGGAGAAATTGGTATATCATATCTTTCTCACGTTCTAGAAAGGCGTTGGCAGCATGGTTGCAAGTGCACAAGGGTTTACAAGCTTAACGGGTGAAAAATAAAGGAGACCGAAGGGAGTTGTAATCTCCGAATAGCTTCTTCAAATTGCCAAAATAAATGGCAAAAGTCTGACCATTCTGCCGACCGTTCTGTATATCTTCGCGCATTTGTAGATTTTTCGGACCATTCCTAGGGGTAAAACGAGCCTTTAGATCATCCCAAAGTTCCTTTACAGTGGCATAGTAACTGGTAGAAGAACGTAATGATGGATCTAAGGTCTGTAAAATCAACACACCATGGTAGCATTAATTCTAGGCCATTCATCCGCATTAGGATGATTATCTGGAGGTTTAGTAATGGTTCCATCAATGAAACCATTCTTCTTCATGGAAAGCATAGCGCCGTAGATACCATTAGACCATTCCAGGTAATTCTCCTCGCCTTTAAATATGACGCGACAGATTGACAAACCTGGGCCGTCGGGGGAAGTAGGGGTCATGCATAAAAAAACCGGTAGGAACAGATCCCCCAATGCCAGATTGCAATTGTAACTGTTTGAGTAAAACTGCAATGACATCGGTGGTGTTAAGGTTTTATAATTTATTAGCCTCGGCTTCAGCAGCTATACGGGCCTATTCATCAGCATTGGAGCCAGAGCAAGAACCAGAAGCAGACATTGTTGCGGATCAGCGATGAAAGCAGATCGGCGGACGGAGAATATGATCGCGGCAACACGTTTCAAGATGACGACGGTGCGTGGTACAGAGTCGGCGCGTGAAGAGCGACACTTGGACGGTAAAAGCAGTAGTTTACAGTCAGACGATCACGACACCTGGAGTAGTGGTGCGGCGATCGGCGGAGTACGATCGGTGAGCAGCGGCAGTTGAAACTGGCGGCTCATGGAACAAATGCGCTGCTGAAGGAGGCCGCGGCGACTCATGGATGACGGCTAACGGCTGACGATCACAAAGACTTGGGAGGAGGTAGCGGCGCCACGTCAGACAAAGGATCGGCGGAGGAAACCGGTGATTGGCGGCGACGCGTGTTGGAGACGCACGGCTGGTGATCGACGGTGGTGGCTCCGACGAGACAGCGGAAGATTTGATTTATGGTTTCAGGATTTTTGGCTCTGATACCATGAAAAATTTACGGGGTAATAATTGTGTGTTTGTATTCATACTCTGGGGTACATTATATAGTAGTACAAAATACTTATACTAGACTAGAAAATGAATTCTAATCTAATTTCAATTTACATAATATTACTATTCTTAATATCTTGATTAATTCGATAGAAGTCAAATACTATATGACTCGTAGATTACTGATAATTCAATTAATGAGACTAATAATCGGCTTGTACTGATAATTTGAATCACGATAAAATCTTTCAATATGTAAACTAGCGCAAACATCTTCCTACTCATGGTTTGCTATGAAACATAATCAGGAAACTAAATTCACCTGGAAAGGGACTTTGTGCTTCATCTTCAAGAATGGTATGTTCCATTTAAACTTTCTGCAAATGAGAAGTATTTGGAAAGATAATAAATTTACACGTCAACATTAAAAGTTCATTGTATTGCAGTTTACAACAACATAAAACATAAATGAAACTAACATAGCTAGGAAACAAGACACCAAGAAAGAGCACTGTACCATATAAATGATGTGGATAAGAAAGAGTGACAAAGTCAACAACTTATTGATCTTATTGGAAAAACTTAAGAAATCATGGTAGAATACTAAGCAAAGCACTAATTTTTAAACTATGTAAGACTCAGATAGATCAGTATAACAAGGCATTCAGCTCTTTTCCCCTCCATGGTTGAAAACATAAGCTTTGTAAGATTGCCTTACCAAGATACGAGTCAGTTTACATAAAAAATACCTAATTTTTTTCTCACGGAAAACATTTTCCTAGCTTTAAGAACCTCTTTTTCTTCATCCTCTTTCTTATCCTTAGCAACAGAAAGAGCACAGCCAAACAGCATTTCGACACAGAGAGATAGAAAGCAAAGAATGCACCCAAAAGTAATGGGCTTTTAGTTTATTGCAGTGAAGAAATCATAGGCTAAAATAGAAAGTAGCAAGCAAAAGGCCTTCGTAAACCCCAATCTTTCTTGTTCGCTTCATTCTGTGAGCAATTGTTTTACAACCAACAAGTTAGATGCTCATATCGGTAGGAAATCGGGCAAAGAGGGAACCCACATTCAATACAAATAAAAATGCAAACAACGGAGAACAGATTCAGCAGCTGATTTTGATTTAGCTGGCAGTGACAATTTTCAGCATTAAGCAGGAAATATGTTCCAACTACTATCTAAATCCCAATCTGGAGAGGGTTAGAAGTACAAGGGATGTGGAGAGTAGTGGAGAATTGCTTTTGCAAGCTCAATCAAATGGAATTGTCATAAATTCTCTCATCAAACAAATAAACCCTTTTTGATGTCATACAATCATAAGCTCAAATCAGAACAAGATATTACCACTAAATCATCTTTGATAAACTTCAGCCACTGTACTTCCACAGCCAAAATAGAAGCCCCGGGTACTACAGCTGCAGCTACGTACTGCATTCACAAAAACACACAAAACAAGGCATCGAGTTTCAGAGCTTGAGAGTAACCAAGTAAGGGATGCAAAATATGCAACTAAACGCTTTCACTACCTTTGTTTGTGTAAAGATAGCCGAGTATCCATCATTTTACCTCCCAGTGGTTGAAAAACATTCAAGCCAAGAGACTTACACTTGCCACAAAGATCCAAATCACCAATTGATGAGAACTAGAGGTTAATTAGTAGGTCACTTAAACTGTTTGTCAATTTTTCATCAGAAAAAGGGGCAGGAAGTTCTAAAGTTTCAATCTTTCATTCTAAATAAAAAACTTGACTGACAACCAAAATCGACGAGCAAACACAAGAATTTAAAATCGAAGTACTATGTGCCAATATAAGATAGATAGAGCATCGGTTCGGTGATCGGAAGCAGAGAGCTATCAATTTTAGGTGCTTTAAGTTAAAATGAGATCAGGGATGATTGTGCAGCAGTGAGAATAAGGATCGGAACACCAGTGGAGGAGGAGGAGAATGATGAAACGGGTGGCGAGGGCTAAGGAATGGTAAGATAGGAGGCGGCGAAGGTGGCGAAGGTGGAGGCGGTGGAGGACGGAGAAGTAGATGGAGGGGGGGGGGGGAGGGGGAGTTAGCGACCAGACTTAATAGAGGCGGAGGAGGACTGTGGTTTTAGGATCCGAAAATTGTTATGAGACGGAAAATCTCCAAATCAGACCTGCGGATTTTCTTTTTTTCCCCATTAAATCAGTGCCATTATATATAAGGAATCAATGGCTAGGATTGTTGTTCTCACATAAAATGAATTTCTTGCCCGAACCCACCCCTATATATATAAATATACACACACATCAGTAGTTATTTTAAAAAAATACAATTATGAAAATCTACCAAGAGTCTTGTTTCACCGCATAACCATTAGACGTGGTTATTTTAGAAACAATATAACTAATGAGATGATTTGATGTTTGTTTTCATTGATTGCAATGTGGTTCAAATAATTTTGAAAGCCTTTCAAAATTATCTGAAAACATAAATAATTATAATTTGACATTAAAAGTTATAGAAATGAAGTTTTTTATAATTGATCTAATTGTTAGGCAGTTTAACTGGAGACCTCTTGGGTATAATTTAGTTATAATTTATGTGTAAACTAAGTTTTATAGTGAAGATCACAGATTTGCATTAAAAAAAATTCAAACAGAAAGAAATGGAGAGTATAAAATACTCTATAGTCTAGAACAGCTTAATCACGTTTCAATTCGTTTGTTGTCTACGTGCTCCATGAATTAACGCATCAAAGATCTCACGATAGTGCGTACAAAGCTTTAATTCATAAAAAAAACTCGATTACTTTTGAGTAAGTGACAAATTATATGACGAATAAATTAATCAATTAATAAATATCACTTACATTACGATAACATTAGAAAAAAATAGGACCCCAACCAAATATAAAATACATGCTTCTTTTGATCTTTTTTGCAATATTGGACTCGGTGGACCATAATAAAAATAATTTATTAAGATTTTAGTGCATAATTTTATACCTTCCATTAAAACTGTAAAAAAGAAGAGTTTAATTAGATTCTACCAATATATTGTTGATCTAGTATGCAATCATGCTCAGCTAACTTGAAATAGGAGAGAGACCCTTGGAACTTGGAAACATAAGTTTAATATGTGGAAGTTTACTATGATAATGACCTTTAATTTGATTAATATACTGCTAAAACTTACTTTACATTGTCTTATCTATGTATTAAGGAAATATAATATGTGGTAGTTGGTAACTGGAATGCACCGTGTCAAGTGAATATACGTTTGGCGGATTAAATTTGATTATCCAATTAGTGCACTAGAATTAGAAAATCACAAGGTTTTCTTAATATCTCTCAATGAATTTTCGATGATAATATATTGAACTTTACTCGCAAACTTGTATGATGGTAATATCATGTGATGATGAAATGCCTGCGCGATTACTAGGTACGAATCTTCGTAAAAAAATCAACAATTTTTACTTTTCCTAAACCCTAATTTTCTTTTGCATATTTGTACTGGCATAAGGTTTTGTTTGGCAGAATTTACGATCTGCTTTCCTTATATAGTAAAACACTTTTTTAGTGTCTGGTAAAGTGTTAAAAATGATTTATTTTGAAAGAAAAAATTATTTTTAATGATAAAACAGAACCTAGTCTCCCCTTATTTTAAAAATAAACTAGTTTTGCTGGTAAGTACATGTATGCCAAACACAACTACATTGGGTGACAACTGTTGAAGTGCTTCTCGATGAAATGTATGTAGTTCTTATTGTACATCGATCTCCATATTAATTGATTACGTACATTAATTTTTTTTTGGGAAAATTACGTGCATTAATAAAGTTACCGTGGTACGTGTACATTATCCAGGAGTATATAACATTATCTTCTTTATAATTATGACATATCAGTATATATGCAATATTTTCTTGGTGCATTTGCAGGCATCTTATTTTCTAATAATTACTTTTGACTAATAAAATTAAGCTAACATCACATAATGAAATTGAAAAAGTCTATTGTTAGACCAACATTGAAATATGTCGTTTCAATAATTTTTCGAGTCAAATTATAATTGTTTATATATTGTGATACATTTTAAAAAATTTCAAATTTACAGAAACATCATTGCAATAAATAAAAACCAACACAAAATTATCTCATTAGTTGCATCAATTATAAAATAATCCGCTGTTAGTCGATTTAAAACAAAAATTTATACTCCTCTGTCCTAGCTGTATTTGCACACTTTCTTCTTTGGGTTATCCTAGCTGAATGTACGCTTATCACTTCATTTCCGAATTAGGTAAGTTTTTAATATATTTTTTTATTTGGACTGGCCCAACATCATTTCATCCTTACACACTAATTAAAACAAATCTAGCCCAATTGATTCCCCCAACCCTAGCTCTAAACGAAATGATGAAATAAATCCCCCATATTAAACACATTAAAAACATCTCCCGATCTTCTCTCTTTTCTTCCTATAATCTCTCTGTTCTCCTCTCATAATCTTCTTCTCGAATCTTTCTGTTTTGTCTTAATCTTCTCGTTCTTCCCATATATATGCTATCATCTCCTAATCTTCCTAAATCTAGGTGTTTATTTAACCGGCTGGCACGTTCTGTGTCAGAATCTGGTTCAATGACCAGACATGACAGCTTCTCTCCGGTGGATGATGGTCACACCAATTGGGTTGCTGACGCCAAAGAAGACAAGCCAGCAGCGGCGCAACCCGACCTTGCGAGAAACCTAGGGTTTCCTCTGCCAGTGGATCTGCAGGTGGCTTCGTCATGCTAAGGTTTTTTCATCTCCGTCCTTAATGTGACCAAATCTGATTGCTTCTATATGACGAATGATGGTCACATCGGTTGGCTTGTTGATGCCGTAGAAGACAAGCTAGTGGTGGCGGCGCCCGACATTGGTGAGAAACCTAGGGATTCCTCCACGTCGCTGTGCTAAGGTTTTTTTTCAACCTCCTCAATGTGAATAGTGTAAAATTAATGGGCAATCACTATACAAAACAAATCTGGAATGAGTTAATTAAAACTGAAACCCAAGTAAAAAATATAAAATGACCTAGCTCCACCGTCACGTCAGCATAAAAAAAATATCACTTTTCTCTCTCTACAAAAACAAGACGGAAAAAGGGGATGTCAATTCCAATTATTGCAATCGATGTAGACGATTTTCCAAAATATTACGTGAATGTCATTTTTAAATAGAGTGATAGGTTTATTCCACATATATAGGAATTTATTTAGTATACCTAAAGTTTACTTTCCATCTTCGTACATTATTTCATTTACTCCCTCTGTCCCACTTGTTTTTGCAGAGAGAGAAAAGTGATGTTTTTTTCCACTACTGATTTGGCGGTGGGGTCGTGTCTTTTTTAATATTTTTTACTTGGGTTTTCAGTTTTGATTAACTCATTCAAGATCTGCTTTGTACAGTGATTGCACATTAATTTTACACTATTCACATTAAGAAGGGAGTTACATTAATTTTACACTATTCACATTAAGAAGGGAGTTGAAAAACCTCACCATGGTGGCGCCACCTGCGGATTCACCAGTGGAGGAGCCCCAAGTTTCTCGCTAAGGCCTAGCGTCGCCGCCGCTATCTTGTCTTCTCCGGCGTCAGCAACCCAACGAGTGTGACAATCATTTGTCGGAGAGAAGCAGTCAGATTTGGGCACGTTAAGGAGGAGGATGAAGAAACCTCAGCACAACGGGGCCTCCTGCAGATCCACTGACGGAGGAAACCCTAGATTTCTCGCAAGGCCGGGCAGCGCCGCCGTTAGCCTGTCTTCTCCGGCATCAGTAACCCAATTGGTGTAACCATTATTCGCTAGAGTGAAGGCGTCAGATCTGGTCGTTGAACCAGAGTCTGACGCATAACACGCCAGCTGGTGAAACAAACACCTAGATTTAAGAAGATTAGGAGAGGAGAGAATAGATACGGGAAGAACGAGAATATTAAGAGAGGAGAACAGAGAGATTCAGGAAGAAGATTATGAGAGGAGAACATAGAGATTAAGGGAAGAACATAGAGAAGATCAAGAGAGGTTTTTAATGTGTGTTTAATATGGGGGGATGATTTATTTCATCATTTCATTTAGGGCTAGGGTTAGGGGAATTAATTGGTGTAGGTTTGTATAAACTAGTGTGTAAGGATGAAATAATGTTGGGCCAACCCAAATTAAAAAATATTTAAAACTCACCTAATTAAGAAATAAAGTGATGAGTGCAAATTTAGGTGGGAAAATCCAAAGAGAAAATTGTGAAAATATAGCTGGGACACAGGGAGTAACATATTGAAAGTAAAAACACAATCCAAAATTACCATAACAAGGAAGGCCACCGCCACAACCTCTGGCGGTCTCCCCCACAATCCACCCATCTCCAGCCCGGGTATCCCAACCCACACCAATTACCACTTCACCCCATGGATTCAACCAGTGTTACAAAGATATGACACTCTAAATACGGTAATATCCTGTCGTTGTCACTTGAAACCCCCTATAACAGTGGTGAATGGCACAATGTCTATTACAACATACCATTATAGAAAGTATGTTTGTTGCATGCATACTCACCTACAAACTCTTAAATCTTCATTTGAATCACTCAAGCTATTTATGGTTTGATTAACACATGCAATCTTATTGGTACTAATCTTGTTGGACACACATGAGCAAGATACAAGAAATTACATCTTTGTTTGAGGTAAAATATAATTTATCTTCTTAAATTATTGACACTTATAAAGTATACAAAGTGAACTTATACAGTGAACTCTAATTAACAATCCTACTACTATGCTACTATTAAGTATTACGGTTAAGGGATGTTTTGCTATATTTTGTGTATATCTGTATCCTAAATAGAATCATTTCTGTTTTTGATTCTCTACTTGCTGTCTATATATTGTACCCTTGTACCATCAATAAAATCAAATGTTCATATTTTACAATCTTTAAGAGCTAAAAGTCCAAAAACCTAAAAAATTTCAAGGTCTAAAATTTCCACCGCAACCCATCCGGTTTTATTCACGCGCCTCTGGTTGATTCACTGCCGCTGTTGCTGAAGACTATTCGACGTTGCCGCTGCCATGGAACTCTACAACTAGGTCAACGTTGAAGATCTTGGTGCTGCCAACCTAGCCGAACCCGGTGCTTCTGCTAACGTTGATGCTATAATTATCGATCTCGGAGCTAACGCTCCAGCCGCCGATGGTCAAGATGGTTCCACCATCTAGGGCCTTCTAGTCGGAGGTCTTTTGCTACTACTCCATGCTGCCAACATCCTCCGCCTTCCTGAAGTTGTTGTCGTTGTACAAGCTACCGTCCAAGCAGTAGCCGTCGCCGCCGCTCAGGCTCTCTACCAGTCTGCCGGTGATTCCTCTCATGTGCTGCCCATTACTCATCCCTACTATGTGCATCTATCATATCATCCATGTTTGACTATTTCTACGATGATCTTGAATGGTAAAATTTTTAATGATTGGAGTACTTGTTTACTTAATGCGTTTTCTGCGAAATGTAAGCTTTGTTTTCTTGATGGCTCTATTGCCAAGATTTTATCTTGTGAACCATTTTATTATGTTTGGAATAGTGTTAATTCTATGCTTCTTAGTTAGATTGTTCGGACTATTGATCCTTACATTTGTTTTGTTATTGCTTATTTTGCGTCTGCTAAGAAGCTTTGGGATAACCTTGAGCAGTATTTTTCTGTTGGGAATGGTCTGTGCATGTGTCAGATTCATGCGGACATTTATACTTGTCGTCAAAATGGTCAATATGTTTCTTCTTAGTATGGAAAGTGCAAGAAGCTGTGGGATGAGTTGTTTACTTACTTGCCCCTCAGATATGCGTGTGCCCTGCTGCTACTATTTCCATTAAGGAGCGTGAGAATGAGATGGCTAATCAATTTCTCATTGTCCACAGTGATGGTTATCATATTCTCAAATCACATGTCCTAGCACAAGATCCATCCATATTGGTCATGCTCACTCGCTTGTGATTCAGGAGGAGCATCACAAGAGAATCGCCAATGCCCATAAATCCATTCTAAATACCGAGACTATGTCGCACATTGACCGACGCCATTAGCCTCTCTGAAGTTATCCACCACCGCTCGAGAAATCCTCCCATCGTAGTTGTTAACAGAAAAAACCTCTTTTGTACTCATTGGAATTGTAAGGGCCATGATATCACCACCTGTTTCCGCATCAGCTGTTACTCAGACTATTTTATTAAGAATAGACCTCCCGAATTTGGCCCAAGAGCTCAAAACCCATAGACCCATGTCCCTAACGGTGGGCCATTTGTCGAAGCAGCCCAACCCGGAGATGCCACAGCTCTACCATCGGGAAATGCCACCGCCTTCCTCTCTGATGCTGATCGGACATCTTTAGGCCCCGCCTTATCTATGGACCAATGAAGTACGGTTCTTAACATGTTCTCTAACCCTAATAATAGTGACAATAGGTCAGGTAAGCTTGCTTTACCTTGAATTATTGACACTAAAGCTTCATATCATATGACTGGTGCCAGGGATCTTCTACTTGATCTTGAGCTTGGTAATAATGTTGATGTCATTCTACCTGATAAATCTATTTCTACTGTTGTTCAACATGGAAACTTATATTTTGGTGATATTATTGTTTACCGTCTTTTGTTTATTCCAGGATTATATTGTAACTTGCTGTCATTTTCCAAACTACTTTAAAATGTTTAGTTTTGTTTACTAAGAAATTGTGCATATTATATGATATGAACACAAGGACAATGATTAGCGTGGGTGATCAGCAGGGTGGGGTTTGTTAGCTGCACCGACTGGGTGCTCTATCATCTTTGCCGTCGTCCTTGTCCGTTGCCGCCGTCGTGTCTTTGTTTGATAAATGAAATTAAAATTTTGGGCATCCTTCATCTTTGCTGTTGTCTTCTATCTCAATTATTTCTGTAAGTCGTAGTGAGTTGAATAAAATTGTTCCTTTCTCCATTTGTCAACGAGCTAAACAATCTAGAAGTAGTTTTCCTTTGAGTAACTCTAAAGCTAGTCGTTTGTTTGAACTTATACATTGGGGTGTTTGGGAGCCTTATGGCTCACCGTCTTCTGGTGAAGAATATTCATTTCTATCTATAGTTGATGATTATTCCCAAGTTGTTTGAGTTTTTTTATTAGTGTCTAAGTTTTAAGTACCTGACAAAATGGAGTTCTTTGTTCTTCAGACACCGTTTTGCCCTTCTTTTCAACGAGTTCACGTTGACAATGGAACTGAATTTATGCCTCTCAAACCTTATTTTGTGGATAAAGGAGTTCGGTCCAAGACCCCCACTATCTACACGCCACATGAAAATAGGTGGGTGGAACAAAAACATCTCCATATCTTAAACTTGGCTTGTGCTCTCTGTTTCCAAACTAATTTTCTTGTTGACTTCTGGGGGAATGCATTCTTTCTGCCGCCTACCTGATCAATCGCACACTAGAACCAGTGTTGCATGGTAATTTGCCTCATCATCTTCTTCATGGTCTCGCACTAGATTAAAGCCATCTTTGAGTGTTCAGTTGCTTGTGCTTTGCTTCTCAGCTTCCAAAGCTGCGTGATAAGTTTTCATCCCAAAGTCACAAATGTGTCTTTCTGGGTTATCTGATTGATAAGAAAGCTTGGCATGTTTATGGCTCAGAGTCTTTTCCTATGTTTGATGGTCGAGATGTTGTGTTATATAAAGATCTCCTTCAGTACTCATCTCCTGCTGACATGACTGCCTCTGTTGATTTGGTGCAATCTTCGCCACCTCCCATTCATTACGTCTTGCCGTCGTTTGCATTGGTGCTGCCACCAGCCTTTGACAAGTTTTTCAACCTTTGGCCAGCTTTAATTTATTCATGGTCAGCCCCTAGTCCGCCTCGACCAATTCTGATTGCGCCCAACCACATACCTCAGAGATCTGAGTAGTGGTCTGCTCTTCTGGAGCCGAGATTGGCACCGTGATATGAGCCACTAATTTTTTTGATTCTGAGGTAGAGTTGTCTCCACTTCCACAGCCCACTCGTTCTGCCAGAACTCATCTTTGTCAGCCACCAGTTAAATTTAACGATTATGTAAGCACTGCTATTTGGGCCTTAAACCCCCATTCTACTACTGCCTTCGGATTCTTGTTACCCTATTGCTAATTATCTTTCTTGTAATAATTTTTCAATTTTGCATTCTAGATTTTTAGTTACAGTTATAGATGACTCACACCCTGTTACGTATTCTATGGCTTCTCGTCACTCTCACCGACAAGCAGTAATGACAGATGAGATTGATGCACTAGATCGAAACAATACCCAGGTTCTGTCTCCTCTACCTCCTGGTAAACTTGCTATTGGAAGTAAATGGGTGTTCTAAACCAAGTATAAGTCTGATGGTTCTATCAAGCGTTACAAGGCTCGGTTGGTTGTTCTTGGAAATCGTCAGATTGAGGGAATTAACTATACTGATAATTTTGCTCCTATTACTAAGATGAGCTCGGTAAATCTTTTCTTGGCAGTTTTCGTTATTCATGGATGAGATTTTCATCATATGGATGTACATAATGCATTTTTGCATGGAGATCTTGATTGGGAGGTTTATATGTGTCCCCCTCCTGGCTACACATTTTCTAGGCTTGGTTTGTTTACAAACTTCGCAAATATATTTATGCTATTTGACAGGCACCAAGGAATTGATTTGCAAAACTTGCTGCTTCTCTCTTTCTCTTTGGGTTTTCTTAGAATAAGGTGGATACCTCTTTGTTTACATACTTGTGTGATGGTGTTTCACTCAATGTTTTGGTCTATGTTGACGATATAATCATTATTGGTCTTCTCCAACTCTGATGACTAAGTTTAAGAAATATATTTTTTCTTGTTTTCATATGAATGATCTTGGCGTGTTAAAGTATTTCTTGGGGATTGAGGTTTCTCGAAAACCAGATGGAATGTTTCCGTGTCAACGAAAATATGTTCTTTACATTTTGACAGATATTGGTTTGTTAGCAGCCAAGCCTGCTGATTTTTCGTTGGAAAAACATCATATATTGGCAATATCAACGTCTTATTGGTAAGCTGATTTATCTTACGATCACTTATCCAGGGCTTAGTTATTCTGTGCACACTTTGGCGCAGTTTATGGAGCATCCGTGTATAGCTCACTGTTAGGGTGCATTGCAGGTTTTGCATTTTTTGAAGATCCAATCAGGTCATGGTCTATTTCTATCTGCTAAGAGATCGCTTCAGCTTACTACATTTTGTGATTCTGATTGGGCCACTTGCCCCATTACTCGTCATTCTTTGACTGGATATTTTTTTTATGCTAGGCGAGTCTCCGCTTTCTTGGAAGACGAAGAAAGAGCTTACTGTTTCTCGTTCTTCAACTAAAGCAGAGTATCGTGCCATGGTATTTGTGTGTTGTGAGTTGCTTTAGTTAAGTCCCTTCTTCGATCTTAGGGCGTAGGACATTCTTCTCCTATTCTTCTCAGGCATGTCTTCATATTGTAACCAATCCCGTGTTTCATGAATGTATGAAACACATTGAGATTAATTGTCATTTTTTGGTACACTTTGGTGAGGTTGTTAACCATCATATTCACACTTCCAGTCAATCTGCAGATTTTTCACTAAACTCTTGGAGGACAGGCATTTCAGACTCTTCTTGGAATGTTGGACATTCCTGATCCACATGCTCCAACTTGAGGATGAGTGTTAAGGAGATTTTTTTGTTATATTTTGTATATATCTTGTATCGTAGATAGAATCTTTTTTTCATTTGTAATTTTGTACATGCTACCTATACATTGTACCTTTGTACCATCAATAAAATTAACCGTTCATATTTTACAATTACACTCAACACAACTAACAACTAAGAGTCCTAACTTATAGGAATAGCAAAACAACTTAACAAAACAAATACAAAGTTCTACATTCTAGCTGCAATATCACATGACCCGATTTTTCACTTTGACTGATCAACAA
Source organism: Rubia tinctorum (assembly GCA_032355605.1). NCBI lineage: Eukaryota > Viridiplantae > Streptophyta > Magnoliopsida > Gentianales > Rubiaceae > Rubia > Rubia tinctorum. Next base: position 13,787 of record JAULKM010011772.1, read on the forward strand.
TTTAACTTTAACTAACTTCTTTAGCAATACTCGCAGCTTTAAAAAATCATTTTTTTTAAAAAAATTCCACACCGTGCGAGTTGTTAAAGAGATGTGATGTTTCAACTACAATTTTTAATCTTGACCAAAACTTGTCTTGTATTTTTAAAATTATTTTCCCACTAAAATCATGTGTTTTAAAAGTTAAAATTTGCTTTTAATGAACTATTTTGTGTTTTATGTTAAATTTATAGCACATTTTACAATTTGACATTATTTTTATATTTTACTATATTATGTTTTATGATTTCACTTCAACTTTCATTTTAATAGATTTTTTGGCTTTTCAACTTACCTTTTAAACATTAATATTGATGTTTTACTTCTTCTATTTTTAAAATAACATATTCTCATATTCATTATGGCCTGATGTTTCAATAATATAGTTGGTATTTTAAATATTTAGATTTATGCTTCATCTTTAACCTGTTATCAATGTTATGTACTGGTGTCCTTTGATGTTTTACCAGTTATATTTGATGCTTTTATATTTGTTTAGGTATTTCACATTTTTAGATATCAGACTGACGTTCAACCTTTGTTTTGATGTTTTGCTATTTTGACTTGTTTTTTTATCATCGCCCTCTAGTCACTAAAATAATTCTTTAAATCTTAATAATAAAATTAGCATAGTAGAAAGTAGAGTAGATCCACGAGGAAAAAAGCAATTACTAATATTAATTCCCACTAATAAGAAATTATGTGTAGCTACCACTTGGATTTCAAGGGTTATTTTTGTTGGAAAATTATGTTGATTTCGTCAACTTTTGGGCTCAGTTTTGAGTAGTAACCGAAATGAATTGGGTCCGGTGGATGACATTTTTGGATTCTACATAGCGAGTACTATAAAATCGGTTACTCGAACACTCAAAACAGATCAAGAGTGAATGAGATATTGATGTCGAAAGATTC
>JAULKM010011791.1:0-14736 GCA_032355605.1 Rubia tinctorum
AATTGAAATTTATGGTCAAACATGGTTTGAGAAAGTTGACCAAAAAATAGGCCAAAACTGGTGGGACGGAGGGAGTATAAAAAAATAAAACATCAAATTAATATAGTTAATCATCAAATGAACTAAAAATAAAATATCAACTTAATATAATTTAATATTAAATAAAGGCAAAGTTTTGGGAAAGACCGCATTTTCATAGGCATATGGAAAGACGAGGTTAAATTAAAATTATAGAAAGATAAAATGTTTTAGTTGCAATATTAAATATTTATTATGCAACGTGTAGTAGTTATAAGTTTATGATCCAGTTCATGCAACTCAAAAATTTTATCTTAATTTCTTCTATTTTTCTGTTTAAACCTTGGTTTTTCCATAACTTATGGAAATACCGCCTTTCAAGAGACGGACTCTTAAATAAATTAAACTAGTAAAACATCAAATAAAATATGGAAAAGTCTTGGGAAAGACGGTCTTTCCATAGGCTTATGGAAATGCGGAGTTTAATTATAATCATAAAAGTTAAAAGATCTTTGTTGCAACATTAAAGTTTTATTATGCAACGTGTAGTAGTTATAAATTTTATAACCCGGTTTATACAACCCGAAAATGTTATCTTCATTTCTTCTAATTTACACTTTAAACCTTGGTATTTCCATAATTTATGGAAAGATCGTCTTTCCATAACTTATGGAAAGATCGTCTTTCAAGAAATAGACTCATAAACTATTGTGCATGTAAAATAAAAAATAATTAAACATCAAATAAAACACTAATAATAGCATAAATTTAAAATGAATAAAAATCAAATAAAACCACTAAAAATACACATAAAAATTATATAGTTAAATCTTAAATAAAATAATTAAATATCAATTGAAAACATGAAAAACGCATGTCAAAATAGTTAAACATCAAATGAAATAATTAAAAATCAAATGAAAACATTAAAAACACACATCAAAATAGTTAAGCATCAAATAAAATACTAAAATACACATCAAATTGTAAAATTTTAAATTATGTTAATACAATGAAAAATATGTGAATAAAACAGTAAAAAATCTAATAAAAACGCACACAAAGTTTAAAACATCAAAGTATGCACCAAAATGTGACACTAATATTGGAAAAAATAAACATCAATATTAAAATTTTAAAAACTGATTCATAATAGTGAAACATCAAGGCATACATTAAATAAAAATGTGAATGAACTTTAAAACATCAAAGTGTGCACCAAAATGTTATACTAACATCTGAAAAAATAAAACATCGATACTAAACCAATTCACACTATTCAAACGCCAAGAATACCAGTAGATTACATAAAAACATAATATAAAAATAATAAACATCAATATTAACTTTTAAAACGACAAATTGAAAAAATAACATATCAATCAAAATGAAACTATAAATTAAAATTTAAAAACTAAGATGTGATATATCGCAAACCAGTGTCGAAATTAGTAAAATGTGAAAATTTTAACACATAAACATCTACATTAAAATATTCAAATTTAACTTTAAACACATGATTTTAGTAGTGAAAAAAACTTTTGATATAACATCACAAGGATTGTTTGAAACATCAAGTACTCCCTCTGTCCAAATTCAAGCTGCAATTTAACTATTCATTTGGTCAAAACTTCTTAACTTTGACCCCAAAATTGAATAGGTGTATAAGTATAAAAATTATTGAGTGATACCTTGTTAGATTCGTTATGACATATATTTCCAAAATATCAACTTTTTACAAGTTGTAATTATCCTTAATTAGAAATATTAAGGATCAAACATTTTTTGAGTCAACTGCTGAAAGTTAAAGTGTGCAGCTTGAATTGGGACGGAGGGAGTACTAAAATTGAAATATCAAGTCCGGAAAAAAAAGGTGTGCATTGCGCATAAATGGTGAGGAAAATTGACCCGCAAGATTTTTTTTGCCCGGATTCTTGACCCGCGAAATTCTTATGACCCGAAATAAATAATTCTCCAATTATTTATATCCATCACCCCCAAAAAGTAGTATTTCCACCCAAATCTCTCCTTCTTCTCCCAAACTTTCTTAAATCATATTTGGAATCTTATTTTCAACTAAAATTTATAATATTGCACATTAATTCTTGATCGCCACCTTTCTCTCTCCAGTATCAGATGTCAACATTCAGAGTGAGTTTAACCATGCATGCATTTCCTTCTAACAAAGTCAGGTGGCCCGAGCCTAGTGTGGGATGTGCTCTTCCATTGGACCGAAATTCTTTAGAGACCCAAAATAATGTTTTAGTATTCTTATATCTAGTTTTTGATTTTTTTTCTTTAATTTTGTTAAATTTGGGCCATTTAATTTAAGAGTTTGTTTCTTGAAACACTTTTCATAAGTTATAGAAAAACCAAGGTTTAAACTGAAAATTAGAAGAAATCAAGATAAAAAATTTGGGTTGCATTAATCGAGTCATAAACTTATAACTACTACAAGTTGCAAAATAAAATTTTAATATTGTAAATGAAACCTTTTACCTTTCGATAATTTTAATTCAACCCCGTCTTTACATATACCTATGGAAAGACGGTATTTTCCAAGATTTTGCCTTAATTTAAATATGGGCCATTTAAATATTTGAATTACTTTTTGGCAATAATAAATTACTCTTTGTCCCATTCCATTACTAATCATTCTTTAAGTTATAATTTTTTTGTTTTAATCTTCCTTTTCTTTTTATATTTTTTAATTTGAAGAAGAATGGTGAGTTTATTATTATTTTTCTTGCTTTTAACTTGTAAAGATCACCACTTACTAATCGATCAAGAGAGTATTTATTTAAATTTGCATATTTTTTGTATCAATTCTACGTGACATTATTTCTTTTGCATATCGATTATTTTCTAAAGTGGAACATTAAAAATTGAATAGTAGTAAAATCAAGATACATAACCTAAACAATAAAGTTTATCCATTATTGAGAGAAAAATTATGAATATATTTGGTATAAATAAATTTAAATTTGTAAATGTTTGTACTTTAGTTAACTAAAGATTAAAGACATTACTAAATTCAGAATATTTTGTTAGATGATACTTTTTTCCCTTTTTAAAAAAAGAAATACCACATATTATAGCGAGGGGTTTGGCAGACCCCTACCTATTTATCAATTTAAAAATCAAAGAGATACAAAAAAGGGGGGACATTATACCTTACCTCTGAAAAGTATAGTCTGTAGGTTCTGAATACATAAAGCCTACATTTTAAAGAACCTCGGATATTACATTGTGGAAAAATATAAAATATACAAAGATGCTAAATCCTAACACACGGAACATATGCTGCATCTAGTAAAATCTTGCCTTAGATCTCCTTCGCAAACCTGCATAAATAAAAGTATTATTTACCTGTAAAGAGCTTGCAAGTTTGGCTAATGCGTCAGCTACATTACTGGTTTCCCTGTAGATGTGCTTCTGCGTGAAGTTGATCTTCAAAAGTAGAACTCTGATGCTTCTGATATCTACTGTGCAGTTCCATGGATCTTAAGTCTTTCCTTTAAGAATATGTAGTAGGATTTTCGTATCAACTTCAATCTTTAGCTCTTCAATATGTTGTTGGACAGCCAATAGGGATCCATGTTTTAGTTCTGAAGTTTTCGCTTGAAGAATGGAGCGGTTTGGAATATTTTTTCTTGTGCTGCAATAACTGCTCCTTTGGAATTTCTGATTATAACTCCAATACCTGTAATGTCAGTCTGTAATACAGATCCGTCTGTATTCAATTTATACTTTCCTGAAAGAGTCTGTTGTAAATTCTTTTTTCCTTTCTTTTCCGATGATTTTCATTATCATGAGTTTGGGGATGTTACTGGTCAGATTCTAGAAACATTTTATCCTCTTACTCAATAGAATATCATTCAGAAGGAAAAAACTGTTTTTGATGACAAGATCTATGTTTGGTTTTTTATTATAAAAAATGATCTTGTTTCTATCACACCAAATGTTTCAGGTAATTAGGTAGGGTATTATCTTTATTATGTCATTTTCCTCTTTATTTGGGATGTTTAAATGCCAATAGAAGAAAAACCTATCCCATAAAAAGAATAAAGTATGTGACTGTATTGATAAAATTTGATCGACAACCTTCCATATTTTCACTATTTCAGAGCAATTGCTAAAGCTGTAATGCAAACTATCAGAATCATTTTTGCAGTAAAGTCATTTTGAAGGAATTTGAAAAGAAAAGTTTTCTAAAATGTTAGGTAATGCAAGTAAACGATTGAGCATTCTCTAGCTTAAGAAACTGATCTTTTTAGGTAGATAAGATGACCATAGATATCTGAAAGAGTTAATTTTCCGTTTCTTAGTCTGAGAAGCTCATAAACTGATTTAAGTGTGAACTGGCCATTTAATGTTGGTTTCCAAACCATCCTATATTCATAATCGGGGCGAATGGTAAAATGTTGTTCCAAAATTTGTGCTATGTTAGTTGGCAATAAGTCTTTTAGAACCTGATTATAAGAAACTTTGTTTCTTAGATATTCTGCCACTGTTATATATTGGAAAGGTTTTGTACTATATGTGTTCATTTTTTCAAATAACATCCATGTTCCAGTCCAGTTTGAATCCCATAATGAAGTTTCTCCTTTACCTATTTGAATGAGTGTGTTATGTTGGGCTATTTCGTTTACTTCAATTATTCTCTTCCAAGTTTTTTGTTTTTTTATGGTTATCAGGGAAAGACCACATGAATTTAGCCCATACAAATTTTCCTTATTGTAGTTTCCACCATAATTTCAATGAGAAGCTTTTAATCATTATATGAAGATTTTTAAGGCCAGTGCCATTTTCCTCTAAGGGATAGCTTAGATTCTGAAAAGATTTCCATGTTCTCTTTTTATTATTTTCTTATTGATTTGGACTCCATAAGAATTTGGCCATCTTTTTTTATGGATTTTCTCAATGATTGTTTTTGTTGGCTTTAGGACTGTTAGTAAATGAAGAGGTATGGATGAGAGAACATGTTTCATTAGATTTATTCTTCCAACTGCATTTAGTGATTTATTTTGCTAAGATTGAATTTTAGAATTTGTGATATTCAAGAGATATTGAAAATGGGAGTTCTTTGATCTGCCTGTATAGATTGGACATCCCAAATATTTGAATGGTTGACTTCCCAAAATTATTTTTGTCTCATTTTTTTCATTATTGCTTCAGTATGTGTTGGAGCATGTTTTAAGAGGTAAAATGATGATTTCTCAAAATTAACCTTTTGGCCAGTAGCTAACTCATATGATTTTAGAAATCCTATTGAGGCTTGAATTCCCTTTTTGGAGTATTGTAGAAAGATTTTTGTGTCATCAACAAATGAAAGATGAGATATTTTAACATGGATGATGGAAGTTTGTAGGGTTTGATGTTTGAATATTGATACAGGCAATTTAAATTTTTAGAGAAAGTTTCAGCCATCAAAATGAAGAATATAGGTGAGAAGGGATCTCTCTGGTTTAATCCTCCATAAGCTTGAAAGAAACCATTTGGAGTACCATTTATTAGCACTGAGAAAAAGGCAAATATGATATTTCCCATGATTAAATTTGTTAAATGTTCAGAGAAGCCCATTTTAATCAGTAATTTAGTTTAAAAATTCCATGATATTATGCCAAAGTCTTTCATCATATCTAATTTAATAATCATGTTGTGCCCTTTTATTTTTGAATGCAAGAAGTTTGTGATTTCTTGCAATAAAAGTACATTATCTGCAAGTTCTCTACCAGAGACAAGTGCAGATTGTTCAGGGTTAATTATTAAGTCTATATGTGGCTTCAGTCTTTCAGATATTAGCTTTGACCTAGTATTATTTGAAAATTTCAAAGGTTGATTGGTCTGTAATCTTTGAAGGATGCACAAATGTCTTTTTTTGGGGATTATAACAATTAGAGTTGAGGAAATAGCTTTGGGTACTGGTGTTAGATTAATGAAATCATTTATAGCTTCTAGTATGTCTTCCTTTATTATATCCCAACAATGTTTATAAAAACTCCCAGGAAATCCATCTGGACCAGGGGCTGAATTACTATCTATTTGTTGAACCATGGATGTGAGTTCCTGTAATGTTACAAGTTTTATTAATTGTTAATTAAGTTTTGGAGTTATTAATTCTGGAATGTTTCCAATATCCATGATGTACTCCCTCCGTCCTAGAGAAAATGACATATTTACTTTTTCACGGTGACATATTTACTTTTTCACGGTCTTCAATGAATATGTCTGACCAACTATATCTCTAACTACACACAAAAATTTTGCACAAAAATTTGATATTTAGAAAATAGTTGTTAAGACGAATTTAACAATATCTCAAATGATATTTTTATTTTATACATATTAATATATAATTAGGGTCAAAGTTTGCGAAAATTTGACTTGAAAAAAGTAAATGTGCTATTTTCTTTGGGACGAAGAGAGTATATATCCTGATGGGTCAGAATTTTCATTTGTGAGAAGTCCAGAAAAGAATTTTACAGCTTCTTCACTTATTTCCTGTTTTTTACTTAACCATTCACCGTTTGAATTTTTATTTCAGAGATCGGTAGTCTTTCATGTTTGGATTTGATTGAGTTATGGAAGAATTTAGAGTTAGTGTTTCATTCCCTTATCCATTTGACCCTGGATTTTTGTTTCCAGAATGTGCCTTGATTGGCCAAGGCTAGTGTCTTGATTGCTTTGGCAGAGTTATAAGATTTGTTGGGTTTTCATTCATTTGCAAATTAGCTTCTTCCTTTAGGAGTACCTTTTCACATTCTTTGACTTTATCAAAAATGCTTCCAAAAAATATTTTTATTCCAGAGTTTTAAGGCTGCTTTAGGTTTTTATTTTGAAAGCCAGTTTGTTCATCCCTTTAGATGAGTGTAGATATTACATGCATCTTTGAATGTTTGCATAAAATTGTTGTGAGTAAACCAACAATTTTGGAAATGAAAGGATTTTGGACCAAAGGATTCATTTTCTCATTTTATATTGAAAATGAGAGGGGAGTGATCAGAATGTTGTTTAGGTAGAGTTTTAATGTTGGATGTAGGAAAAAGAGACCACCATTTTTTATTTGAGAGAGCTCTGTCTAGTCTTTCCCATACTCTTCCCTTAGTTCTTAATGATGTCCAAGTGTATAGGCTTCCATATGTAGGTAATGTTGTGAGTTCAGCATCTGAAATGAATTTGTTGAAATTTTTAATGCCTCTTGGATTAGGAGTTGATGGACCAAGATATTCTTCAACCTTTTCCATTACATTAAAATCACCTATTAGGCTTAATGGCTTGTTTTTATACTTTAATAGTTCAGACCATAGAACTGATCTTTCCTTAATAGTATGTCTCGCATATATAAAACATGTTAAGCATTTATTTTGAAGGTGGGATGTTTGAATGATGTAAGAATGTGTTGATTATCCTTTTGTAAGATTTTAAGAGTTATTGAATCATCCCAAAAAATCCAAATTTTACATTCTTTTCCTGAATAATAGTTGTTATACACCCTATCTGATTTGCTATTTTTTGTATAGAATTTGACTGAGTCATTGGTTCTATTATAGCAAATAGGGAAATTTGGATCTGTGTTTTATATCTCTGATTCTTATCTGTATTGTTTTATTACTGATCCCTCTTGCATTCCACACATATTTTTGTGCTTATCATCTTAAATTTGTTTAGGATTAGATAATTTGGAATGGGTTTACACCGTTTTAAGTGTTGAAGTGGAGTCTTTTGTAATGTATATTCTTGGCTTGTGTGTTTGTTCAGTGGTTTCAGATTCATTGAGATTATCTGGTTGTTTTATTAAAGAATTAAATCTTTGTTGTGATTCTGCAAAACTGGCTTTTAGTTATGAAAGATTAAGATTTCTATCAGTCATGCTGATTAATTTTTGTTCTGTATTTAACCAGTCAAGGATTTTATCTATTTTTATTACTTGATGTTAGGAGTGGTGATTTTCCTGCATTAATCTCAATAAAGTTATCTTTATCCATGAAGTCTGATGAGTTTGTTATGGTTGCTTTTGAGGAGTTTTTGGATTTAGAACATGTAGGTTTAGGAGGCATATTCCCAGAAAAGGTAAGCAACTCAGTAGAAAAATTCCCATTTTCAGAGGACATATTAGAGGAGATAACCTTAGCATGCAAATAAAAAAAAATTCAAAACATGTAACAACAGTAGATTCATGAGCAAGACTTTTATCCAAAACACTTTGTGACTTATGAACATCAAATTCAGGAGACTTTTCAGATGAGTTAAACTTAGCAAGCATATCAGATATATCATCAGATAGTTTCTTAATCAAAACATTCTGAGAAATTTGAATATTAGATTGAAACAAATTATCAGTCGAAACTATCTTAGCATTTTGCTCAGTAGACAAATCAGCCATAACATTTAAATTTTTCTGCTCGTTAGACAATTCAGCCATATCATTTCAATTCAATTGTTCTCCTCAGTAGATAAGTCAGCCAGAACATTAAAGCTATTAGCATCAGTAGACACACAGAGGATTTACTAGCCATCTTAGCAGTAGAGTTATTAACAATCAAGACATCATCGGTGTTATTCTCATAAATAACCTGTTTGGTAGAAAGAGTAATAGCTGGAATCTGAGTCTTTGTTTGAGAAGGATTCATCGTGTTGTCTTGGTTTTGTAATTCTATAGCTTCCTGTGATTTTTCCTTGTTCTGTGATCTCGTGACTTTCTGAGATTGTATATTAGTTCTATTTTCATTCACAGGGACATGTCTTTTCCAATATGGTAATACCATATGATGATGACTTCATTCCATTACCTGTAAGCCTTCTCTGTCCATCTTTGGAATGAGCCATATTACCTGTATTCTTAGTAGAGTTATATGCAGGTCTACAAGCAAGGAGAGTAGATATAGTGTTTGCATTCCTGCAAGAAGAAGTGAGATGGCCTAGTTTAAGGCAGTTAGAGTAATAGTCTGGTATGCCTTCATATTCAACATATTTCCAGAATCCAAAATCCCTGTAATCTATCCAAACTCTTTCAAACAAAGGTTTAGTGATGTCTATCTCAACATACACTTTAGCAACATGAGGTCTAGTACGATTGAGTGTGGCTTTGTCTACCCTTATTGCTTTTCCAAGTAAATTCCCTAAATACATCATAGCCTATTCAACAAAGAATTGTTGAACCATACATGGATACCCAGACTGGGACTATAGGAGAATCAGCATTAGGATTAAAGTTTGGAATCCATTTGGTAATTCGAAGAGAATAGGGTCCAAAATTTCAAACCTTATGGAGCCAACAACGGTAATAGTCTTCCGGCAATGCAAATTTGATCAATACCTGACGATTTTCTAGTAGATTGATCTCTGTATGACCTTTAAAATCAGCAGTTTGGAAGTCCTTACGTAGTAGCTCCATTTAAGGTCTACTTCGAGGAAATTTACCAATTAGCGTCCACCTTAGTGGAGCTTCTAGCCTTTCGCATTCTTCGATTGTGAATCTCAATCTGGGCTCTCCAAGGTGATTGATTTTCTGCTTTGGATTGAATGGAGTTCAGGGCAATATATTCTCCGATACTGGATGGAGTTCTTTGAGAAGTTCATTACTCAAGGCTTGTGAGAAAGAGGTTTTTGGATCCGCGGCGGCTCCGCCATTGCGGTTTCGCCGGAGAAGAAAGGCGGTGAGAGAGACAGTAAGGCGGTAAGGTTTACTCGGAGGAAAATTGCCTCGGAGCGGTCGTATATGGTGGTCATATAAACAAAGTAATATAATTTTAGTGTTTTGATTTATGTCCCCTCAATTTTTTTAATTATTATTTTTCATTCAACTTAGATCTGTGATGAGAAGAAAATAGCAGTCCTTCCACTAAAATGATTTGGAATGCCTGTATGCCTAATCTATTAGAAGTAGGTGTTGAGCTATATTTTAATAAAAATAAAAATAAATTTATGAACTTCTTCACCTGTTTTCATATGCAATTGTCCGTCACTTTTCAGAAGACCCAGGTTTCTCAGATCCTTCAATAGCACCAGTGTTTCCTGAAAGCTCATTTACACAGACGTTTTCGAAGCCTTCCCATTTTCCTTTTCTGACCTTCCTCATATGTTTTCACTGGTAATTGTCCACCACTTTCTGAACAACCATGTTTCCAAGATCCCTAAAAAATGCCATTGCTTCCTGAAAGCATAGATCCACCAAGAAGTTTTCGAGGACTTCCACTTTGTACTTTCTCACCTGGTTTTATTTCTAATTGTGCACCACTTCCCACAGAGTCTTGAGCAAGAACTTGGAGCTGCATAATCTGCTCGGCTGTGCGATCACCCGGCATTGGCACAAAACAAGAGGCACCCTTTTCAGCATCGTTACTCCCCCTGATTGTTTCAACACAAGGAAGCCAGCCAATGAAAAATAGAAATAAAAAAGAAACACCTTAGTATTTTACAGGATAGTTTGGACAAATGTATAGATGGTTCTTGTTGCTACTTTTTACAATTCTTGATAAAACACTTCTATATATTTTTTGACAATCATTGTCCAAAACATACCCTTATGCACAGATTAAGCACAATATATATGTACAAGATATGCAAACTTACATCAGACATTAGCATCGCATCAAATATGCGCTAGATATGAAAACTTATATCAGACATTAGCATAGCAGAAAATATGAAATAATGTAGGAAATTACAGCCAACCAAGAAAATGAAAAGAAATATTCTATATAATTTTTTGGCAATCATTGTCCAAAACATACCTTAATGCACAAATTAAGCACAAAATGTGTACGAGATATGCAAACTTATATCAAACATTAGCATAACATTAAATATGCACTAGATATGCAAACTTATATCTGACATTAGCATAGCATCAAACATGAAATAATGTAGGAAATTACAGCTAATGAAGCAAATGAAAAGCAATATATAGGTAATGCATCAATATGGAGAAACGGCTAACCTTCTGCAGACAGAAACTACACAAACATTTAGCTTCTTCATCTCCAGAAATAGATCACCACAGTTGTTAACGTCAACTGTCTCCATCTCAAACTCCTTTAGACCTTGATATGCATTCCACTCGAACCACATCTTGGAAATGCACTCCTTTCTGTAGGATGTTAGATGATCTTTTTCCTCAGGAGAGCCCGCGGCAACCAACCTGTATGTGTATACTTTCCTCTGCTGTCCAGGTCTAAATGCACGTCCTATTGCTTGGCGGCTAACAGAGGGGTTCAAATGCACGTCAAGTATTATTATCCGCGAGGCTCCCACAAGTGATATTCCTTCTCCACAAGCCTTGATGGATCCAAAAAAAAACCCTGGAGCTGGAAGATGTGTTGAATTTCTCCATAGAGGCATCACGAATGTCTGAATCAGAATCGCCCGTGATCACAAACATCTCCCTACCTACAGTGTAGTTCTTTACCTTCATTGTCAACCTCTCCAAAAACTTCAGAGGACCAAGATGCTGACTGAAAACCAAAAGCTTCTCGCCCGTTGATTCACATAGCTCGAGAAGGTTCAAATAGAATCTTGCCTTAGCTCCCACCTCACTTATATCATCCAATAATAGGTCGATTTTTTCCACGTCAACCTTACTATCACCTTCAGAATCCTTCAGAACTGATACCAGATGAGGATGCACATAAATGGCACTACCTTCTGAGAATATCCTGAACTTGCTCTTGCACTGCTTTAACACTTCAATGGCTTCACTTTGTCGCTGGCTAAGTTCAAGAAAGATAGTGAAGTCCACCAGCCCAGGAAGTTCATCCAAAGAATCTCCCTTATAATAGTGAATAACTTTACCGGTCATCTCCCTCAGATCCTGTATGATCTGGACCTTCCTCTTCAACTCTATATCATCATCAAGAATCGTGCGCTCCACCGCCTCATAGAAATGATCATCAGACAGTGATACCATTCTGCTTGAAACCTTAGCTTTGCTTATGATCCGTGCTTTAATCGATTTAGGCTCTTCTGTTCTTAGAAAGTTTGGACGAACAAGGTTCAGAACATTGAAGACTTCCTTAACATGAATTTGAAAAAGTGTGCCAGAGAGAACAGCTTTCCTAGGTGTCTTAACCTTTTCAAGAGACAAGGAAGTTTCAGTATCATCATTTCTAGGAGTATGGCCTTCATCCATGATCAGAATGGATGGATGAACTAATAGGAAATCACGACATTCTTTGTTAGTTTTGCTGTCATCGATATCATTCACAATAACAGTAAACTGTTTATAGCTCAGAAACAGAATGCTCCTCTCCTTTCCCCATTTCCTCCACACTTCAAGCTGCTGGCTTCTACTTTCTGCTTTTGATGAGTAAAAATCATAAAGTGGCAGATCTTCCACTTGCCATTTCTGGAATTCTTTCCTCCAAGTTGATAATATCCCCCTTGGAAGAACAATCAGAGGTCTAGCAGATGGATACTTGGACATAAAAATCTGAAGAAAGATGATGATCATAAAAGTTTTACCTGATCCCGGTGCATGTGCCATTACACAACCTCCTGGATTTTCAGCTATCACATTGCTCATGAGGAAGTTCAACTCCTCTAACTGATGAGCTTTCATGGACTTTCGATGACGTGGATGAATTGAAACTTCTTGAAAACCCTCATCCAATCTTATACCATTAGAGACATGTATTTCACTAGTACTCTCTGAGCCATTTCCACTAGGACGTTCATATCTGTCGGCTCTTTCATTTGCTTTTCTCTAAAACAAGCACAAAAGACCGAATAAATATCCAAAGCAAGTAGACATCAAGCTCCACGCAAAAATACTAGCAAATGAACATCCAGAACATAAAAAAAACAACAATTTACTTGCACTAAACAGATGAATATTTCTCTCTATACGCGGAAACATACAAAGATCAAGGATTTATACTTTTACCATGTAAATGTACGTCTCTACTGTGTAAACAAGCATTTAAGCTCATACACAGACCTACTAAATGGAAACACAGTATAATGAAAGTGACACATGAAGCATAAGACAGCCTAAGCAATGAAAGATCGATTACATGAACTCCTAACCTTTCCAAATTGATACTCAATGATGAAATCAATTCCTTTCTCAATGAGTCCACAGACGCGGCAGACGGAACCGATATCATCCTTGAAGATGAACTGATGGTCACATTTTTCTGCACCTTGATCACCCCCGGTTTGATCAGCGGATGAAGAATCCACTAAATGAGGCTATTCAATAATGGCATTAGGAAAATCATTAGGGAGTTCTGATATAAAGACAACCGATATAGATAAACTAAGTGCAAGTGAAGTTATTTCCTTGTTTTGACTTCTGAACTTTATTCCAATCCTTAACATCATTAATATTTTTCCAATAATGATTGACATATATGTGAGCAAACAATAAGCTTTCTTATAGATTTTTTATGTTACTAATTGTGGATATTTTGCATAAGAGAGTTTAACACATATATAGAGATCCAGACAAAGAACATAAGAAGCAAGTACCTCCCAGTTTTCTGTTAACATCAATGGCATCTCGTTCCAAGCATCTTGATCATCAGGACTAGAATCGGATTCAGCAATATCATCCTCCATTTCTTCGTCATCGTCCTCCACCCCAACATATTCTCCTTCGTCTTTATCAACATTAGGAACATCACCTACAACATTGGAACTGGATTTAATCTCTTCCCTAGCTCTCTTAGTCTCAACACAGGCCCTAATCCAATTGACTTTCTCAACTTCAGAAACTTCAGCTACATTATCACAACCACATCTATCATTATCCTTTTCTTCATGAATCTTTGCCTTAACACATGTATTCGTTGTATCCTTAGTTTCATACTTGTCTGAAACCAGATTATCTCCACAATTTTCTACAATGGGAGATGAATCTTCCTGACCTGTAACTTCTGGAGAGAGCACTTGATTGGTACCAACTGAGAAAAATAAAATTGAAAAACCTTACATAGGTATCCTATTCAAGAACGTAAACATGTTAACAGTAATAAAAATAGAAAATCTTCAGGCATTTGTAGAAAATCAGTTAAGAATGGACATATAACATAATGAAAGGGTATTTGAAGTAGCCAAAGTTGTTCACAAGCCATTTAACATCTTCTGCAGAACAAGTATAGTAAGCCATAAAACAAAACTAGTTTCACCTTGACCACGACAACTACCTGCTATACCAAGAGAGGCAACTGAGGTTTGAAAGTCACGTTTCACGTCGGCTATATCTTCTTTTAACATTCGAACTTTTAACTGCAGGGAAGTGATTTCACAATCCTTTGCCTCCATCATTGACATTGCTTGCTCTTTAGATAGTGCATTCATCCCTTCTTCAATTCTAACTTTATCAACTTCACCCTTTACTTCTTCAATATGTTCGCGAATCTTTTTCAACTTCTCCCTCATGGCTACATGTTTTTTCACAAGCTCAACATTGAATCCATTTTCTTCTAATTCGAACAGACTTTGTTTCAGCTTGTCTGTCCTGCTCTCGGGTTCATTGAGAAACTGAATCCGTAAACTTCTATTTACCACATTGCAGAAGTTAACCATGCATGTTATGGCTCGTCCTTCGCGAAAAGTTTCATCCAATCGTCCTGAAGGCATAAAATGTGGCTTCTGTGGCAATTTTTGGAAAACTTCCATGGACTCCAGTGTAGACCACTGTTGAAGGGAATTTTTGATGATCTTATTCATGTAAAAGATAGGTTTAAATAGAGTACAATACATGGATAGAAAGAG
>JAULKM010011819.1:0-14735 GCA_032355605.1 Rubia tinctorum
CGAGTGTACTTGAGAAGTAAAGCGTCCGAAGAAAGTCCTGGCACTTTCAGATCCCTAGAAGACAACCAAATGTGAAATGAAACGGTAAGCACAGTTGATAAGAAACAACGGAGGAATCATTCTCATGAGAAAAAACACAAAAACTCAGACCTAATGTATGGATGGAGATCCTTCCATTCCCATTTTGGCCTCTCACGAAAAAGTAATGAAAACCGTTCAGCTGGGGTAGAAGGCAGAGAAGATACACTGAATGCGTATATCCATGTCTCCATCCCTAGTTTTTCACTCAATACTTCACCTTCTAGCATGTCAAAGGATGCATGCATGCCTTCTGGAACCTTCTTCACCCACTGCTCCATAAAATAATCCAATCTCATCTTTTCTCCTCCTAAGATTCTTTTAGCGAAATGGAAGCAGACGCGTCTTTCATCCATCCTCCATGTAAACGCAGGACCAATCCCCTGATCAACCTTGCTGCCAAAAATTCGCAGACAGTGCATTGCAATGTTGCTGGGGAAGCCATCAGCTACAAGCACAGCCACAACTTCATCTTCATTAAGTGCATCTAAGGACCAATCATTGAGTATTGCATTATGCAAAAGCATGTTAAGAATCCCATCCTTATAAATTTCGTCGAGAATCCTCCAGTATCCATTTATCTCCACAGCAAATAAATCATTCAATCCAGATCTAAGCTCCATGTCACTGGCTTGGATCATGTAAACTAGATCCTCCCATCTGTACAAGTTATCGCTTTTACCTTCTAGGTCATCCGTCTCCATGGTCTCATCAAGATTATTGTATGGATTTTGAGAGAGAAGCAACTTAAGCTTATCCAATCTTGGAGCAACTTCAACAAGTTCCATATTCCCAGATGCAATTTTAACAACAGAAGCAACCTTCATTTCATTACCACTTGTCTCGTGGCAGTCTTGCATAACCGCATATTGGTCCGCAGGAGGTACGAGAAACACAGAATTCGAATTCCCAACAAACTTCACAGCGTAGGTTTTAGACATTGTACAAAGAACCGCGTCTTCATTAGGCTGTCCTCTCAAAGTTACCCTAATAACACAAACACAACAGAGTAACACAAAATGAAACGCCATTTTTGAGAACAACCACAAAATCAGTAACAAGTAAAATTCAGACCTCTCATGAAAAATATCAGGAAGAAGCTTATCATCAAGCTCCAGGAGCATTAGATCGTCGTGAGGACCGAAGGAAGGATGATAAGCTATAGAAATAGATGACTTTGGTTCAAGATTTAGCACTAATTCTGTTCCTCCTTCTCTACTATCCATATTGTGTAATTCCGCCATTTCTCCCCTTCACTAATTCAGCTAAACCCTAAAATCTACCGGTACCTAAGCAGAAAGAAGCAAAATTGATACCAAATTGAGCAATTCTAGCATACAATTTGTAGTCTAAGACAAATAAGTAAAAGTGAATGCCAATTAATCCCTAATACATATGATTGTATGGGGGAAACCCTAATTTCAAACAATTTTACTTGCATATAGGATTAGAAGTTTGCAATATTGAATGTGTTAGATTATAAAATTGTTACAGCTACTTACAAGGAATCGGGCGACGGCTTTCGTCTTCCGGAAGGTGAGCTGGGCGGCGGGAGGATGTGGACGCGACGCGGACGCGGGAAAGATCTTAGCACAATTGGCCAATAGGAATACTTTTCCCGCCAAAATGAGTGAGTAGATCGTTGAACCACCCCACTTTTGCTACTCCCTCACACTTTAAAAAAAAATTAAATGAGTATATCCTTTCAAAAAAAATAATTAAAATGAGTATGTGAGATAGTGCGAAAAAAGTAAAAAATAAATTGAGTGAATGAAATTAATTTTAATTTTACCAAAAAGAAATGTGTCAATATTAAAAGACCAAAAAAAAGGTGTCAATATTAAAAAACCGAAGGGAGTATAATAGGATACAGTTAAATGATAACACTACATCAATACGTAGTCGGTTTAGAAGAAAACATTTTCACTTTGGGGATACATGTCAACATAACCCTATCTAATTGAGTAAGTGTCAATATAAAACTCAGATAATTTTTATTGCAAAAACAACCCTAACTAGTTGACATAAGTGCCAATATAACCCGAAGACATCATTTTCGGCGTTGATCGACATGGGACCACATATAAAATGACTAAATGCCCTTTGACCTAAATTCAAAAACTGTTAGGGCCATTTTGCCCTCACCACCACCACCACCACCCCACCCAACCGCACAGCTCACCCATCAACACTTGACGCCATCACAACCTATCACCACCACCGCTCGACACCACCACCACCCAAATCACCCACCGACGTACAACCCCACCTCCACCGCCCAACTCACCCACCAAAACCCTAGCGTCGCGATACTCTCACCCTCACCAACGCACATCGTGCTACCACTGCCAAACTCACCCACAAAAACCCTAGCGTCGCGCTGCTCTCACCCTCACCGCCGCACTATTAAACTCAGAACCCAATACCCTACTCGACGGCAGCGGTCGGAACTCCGACCCGAACCCATCATCATAATACAGCACGTAATAGCCCCGACTCGGACCTATCATCGTAGTACAACTCATAACTCCGGTCCCCACCTCCACCACCACCATTAGCGTCACCATTCTCCGTCCCCCGGATGCTCAATTTCACAAACCTCGTACAACATAGCACCAAAACGACGACGTAATTGGCGTGGGACATCTCCAGTGATCAGATCTGATGGGAACGTTGCCGGTAAAAAAAGGGAAGAAGAAATTATTGAAGTCGGGACGGTTTTGATTTCGTGAGTGTGGGTGTGAGAAAGAAGCTAATAGGGTTTTGGGGTCATAACTGTAATTTCATTATTTTAAATTATCTTTAACTGTCTTTAAATTGTCAGATGGGTAAAATTATCTTTTCAATCAAATCGGCCTTAAACTGCTAGAATGGGTAAAATTGCACTTACATCAACTATCTATGGTTATATTTGCACTTTCAATTATCAAAAGGTTATATTGGCACTTATGTGAAGTAGGTAGGGTTATAAAAACATTTTTTCTTCTTTTTAATATGATTTTAGTAGAGAGTTAATTAAAAATAAATAAAATATTTTTAAATAATTAATGACAAAATATTGTGGCACGTCACATTGTAAGTTTCGTTTACAATGTCTGCAGTGGACACCAAAGTTTCATCAATATATATCCTCAATGATTTTTAATCCACGTCACATAGAGCCCTATAATAATCCAACAAATAGCTCCAATATTTACTGATGCTATTTGCATTAGAAATGCTTCTACTCCGTCTCAGCGTAAAGTTTCTAAAAAAATTCATAGACATTAATACATGTTGATGTGGTAGAAAAAGTTGAAGATTGGAACAAACTGGCCAAATTGCAATCACAAATTTCAGTCAAATAAGAAATAAAAGTCTTTGATTTGGGACAAATGAAAATGAAAAGTAGGAATCTAAAATCTTTGATTTAGACATACGATAATGAAAAGTAGTTTCTAACGTAGGGTTGGAGGGTGTATATCACAAGATTATCGTACATAAATAATAATTTTATTAAGAAGAAATGACATTAGGAAAGCAGATCCATTGGCGCAATTTTAAAAGTTTAGTATAGGACTCCATGGAGTGCAACTCCAAGTTTATAAACTTCAGTGATTATTAATGAAACAAAAATATTTCCTGAAAAGAAAAAAACAGAGTCTATCTATCATGTATCGGTACTATCAAAGGCTAACTCAATTTGCCACACCACAAAACTACACTCCATCCATGCATTAGATTGAAAAGTAATCCTCCTCCCGCTCTTTTAATAATGACTCACTTTCTTATTTGGATTGATCTTTTTATTTAACTCCTTCCTTTTTTGGTAAATGTTAGACTGTTTTTATTCACTTAATTTATTTTTTACTCTTTCAATACAACCTACACCACTCATTCCACTTTTTTAAAAAATGCAAAATTCAAAACTAACCCTATTATTTTCTGAAAGTTCCAGTCTAACCCTGCAAAATCTTAAAGTGCAATTCTAACCCGAGTTTTTCAGCAAATGTGTTGATATAACCTTATCGCATGATTCCAGCGTTGAATTGGCATTTTTCGGCATTGACCTAACCTAAAAAGATTAAAATACCCTAGTCTAAAAAATAAAAAATTAATGATAAAAATACCCCTAGGGTTCTTCTTCTTCTTCATCTCCAAAGCCACCGCCACCACTCCTGGCAGCGGCCAGAATATGAAGTTTAGCCGCAATTTGGAGTTTCACCGCCTCACCACCTCCACTGCCTCACCATCGCCGCTCTTCCGCTCCGCCACCATAGCCCCGCACTGCCACCACCCAATATTATAACCCTCCCCTCTCTCATTCACCCACCACCATCCAAGCTCGTACCACCGCTACTGTCCAGCAATAGAAGATATAAAACACCAAACACCATACCCATATCCAGAAGCAGGATTTGCATTCCAAGGAGTTGACCTTCGTTACGCAAGGGACGGAACACTGGCGGTGGCTCATCGAGTCGTTGGAAAGGGAAGTGGAAGAGCCGAGGCGGCATATGGCCAGATCTTCATTGTCGTTGCGGTACAGACTTGGGTGTTGGTGTTTTATATCGGGGAAAAGGTTGTCGGCAAAAAGGTTGTTGCCGGTAGCGGTGAAATGGTTGTTGACGAAGGTGGCTGTGTCGCTAGTACTGTGAATGAAAGCTAAAAGGGGTTAAATAAGGGTAAGAGTCAGGCCCGGCAAAAGGAGACAAATAGTTTAGCCAACAATTCCTTAACAGCAAATAACAAGGAATTAACAGAACAAAAAGCAGAAAAATTTGAAAAACTAGATACGAGTGAAGTGAAGAAACAGAAAAAGATTTGGTTTTGCCGATGGAGGAAGGTGCAGCGGCCCTAGGATGAGAGAATTGTTGGAAATTTTTGTTTTTTTGAATAGGCCAAGTAATATAGTCTTTTCTAATTTTATGATTTTTTTTAAACATGGGTATAATAGTCAATTCACAGAATTCCAGCCAAAATCAGGTTCTTAGGGTTAGATTGACACTTTCGACCAAATGATAGGGTTAGAATTGCACTTTCAGATTTTACAGGGTTAGATTGGTACTTTCGATCAAAACATGAGATTATTTTAGCACTTAACTATAAAAAATATTATGTAAATTTAAAGGGGACAATTAAGGGATTGGAGGGAGTACTTTTGGGAATAAGAATTTCATTAAAAGCATATCATATTGATTTATTGTGGATGAAACTCCAAGCGTTAAAGAAGGATATATTTCATGAGATGGTGTCCTGTGAGACAGTCTAAATTTTAGGCAGGGACCAAAACAAATCACCTTGCTATAGGATTTGGGGTCCGGACGTAAATATTTTTTTGTGTGTGCATTATTTGATTCTTTTTAGAAAACTGAGAAACTGTTGTGCGAATATCGAAATAAAATATCCAAATCCAAAATAACCCCCCTCTCTCTATATATATATATATATATCTAATCTCACCTTCCTAAAATTCATCTGAAATTTGCTCATTCCGAAGTTCATCAAACCTCGATGCAATCTTGGAGATTTCACCTCCAATCTCGACAATCTCATCTTTAATCTTGACGGATTCAAATGATGAACACGGACAGAGCTTTTAACAACAAAAATTATGAAGATACGCTTCAATTTTTTCACAAATGTGATAAAAATGATGATCTAGTTGCTTGAATTGACAAGAAAAACATACAAAGTGAATCTCAACACACAAATCAGGAATTTACTGTGATATCCGATCAAAATAGTGAAAAATACGACAAAGAAGAACATGGGATTCTGCAAATCACAAGTAATCTCGATGAAGAACTGAGTCTTATAGTTAAACAGCTGAAATACTTATGTGTAGTTGATGTCTATATATAGCGAATGAGGTTTACTGTTAATAAGGTGATGTTTGTATTGCAATGCGAGTACATTGTGTTGTAACTAGCAATCCTTTATCAGTAAATCTATATCATATATGAAGATGTTCACTATTTTTTGTTGATGTGTAAAGAATATAGCAAGAGTTTTCTGTCATTCCTATTGATGTTTATATTCATCCAGATGATGTGTGAACGATATAGCATGAGAGTTTTGTTTTTTTCCTACTGTTGTTTCATGTACATAAAGATGGGGTTCTTTTTTTGTTGGGGCATTCATAAAATATCATGAGGTTCATGTTTTTTCTGTCGAGGTTTATATATAGATGTTGAGATTCGCTGTTGTTCATGTTTGATGTTTGTAAAACTTGAGCTGATAATGAAATACAGGAAATAGATATTTATGAATGCTTAGAAGGGGTTACAAAAAGAACATAAGAGTAATTAGAACACTTAGACCGCTGCCATTCAAAAGCAAGAGGTTTCAGTATACAAAAATTAGCAACACGAAGGACAAACGAAAACAAGCTGAAGAGTAGATACTATACCTGTTATTGTGAAGGCAAAAAAAGTCTATAACTCCTAAAGTTGAGAATAACAATAGGAACAGGAAGGAGTTCTTTCTAACCAGAACAAGATGCAGAGCTAAGATGTTCATTAAAATGACCAAAGATAGCATGTACACAGTCCATCAGCATGTCTTAATACACAATCATAAACTCACCCTTCCTCAGTGGCAACATCTGCAGTGAAGTGAAAGGAAAATAGGTCTCTAAAAGGGAAAAACAATCGAAGTGATGGAACAAACTGAACTGACACCAACAAATGGATACAGGTACATGGTAAATGATGTTAGAGGTGAAGACTTAATCAGGCACACCATGAGGGATCATATCAATTATATGAGTAGACTCAGAATGAAACAAATAGAAGCTGGAGATGCTCAAAAAATTATTAATCTGCTCACAGAAAAGAATGAAAAAGAAAAGGCTTCTTTTTTAGGGTAAAGCTCGACAGTGAGGGAATGATGTATGCACTATGTTGGAGGGATTCTATGATGGCTGAAGATTTCAAGATATATGGTGATTTGTTGGTTTTTGATACAACATATCGACCAACAAATACAACCTCACCTGCGCTCCTTTTGTTGGCCTCAATAATCACATAATAAATGTCATGTTTGGATGTGCCCTCATCAACGATAAAACTGTAGAAACTTTTGTGTGGTAACTGAAAACATTCAAGAAATCTATGGGAGAAATTGAGTCTATCACAATTTTCACAGATCAGGACCAATCCATGACAAAGACATACGGGAGTTATAATCCACATATATTTGTCTTCTTACTTATGTTTGAATAATATATAATGAGGTTTCAGTTTTTACTGATGATGTTTAATTAATCTGAAATGAAGTTGTTCTTTTACCTACTAATGTTTTTAAACCTGAAGTTGAGGTCATTGTTTTTTTAATGTCTCAATCATATGGACTGAGGTTTATATTTTTATTTGTGATATGTAAATAATATAGAGTGAGGTTTTTTTCCTGCTGCTGTTTTGTAAATCTAACGTTCAAAATGTTGTTCTTTTTTGTTGATGTCAAAATATTATCAATTGAGTTTCCTTTTTTCCTTGATGATGTTTGAGAACCTCCATTCGAGGCTGCTATTTTTTTTTAAAAAAGGTGAATAATTTGGCCTGAGGTTTCTATTTTTTCATCCTGATGTTGAACCTGCAGATGATGTTTAAAAATCTAGGTTCACACTGTTTATGCCTACAAATAACCTGATTTTTCCGAGCATATTTAAATGTCAGGTGTACCCCAAAACAAGGCATAGACTTTGTATTTAGCAGTTGAAAGAAAATGCCATCAGCCATTACGGCAATTTGAGAAGCGACACTAAATTTAGCAAAACATTTGACAAGTGCATGTGCTCAAATGAGGACGAATTTGAGAAAGAACAGGCACAGATATGAACTAAAATATCATACTTGGTTCAAGTGACCGTATACGTTGCGAGATAAATGGTGCACAACCCTAAGCAAGAACTATTTCTCAGCTAGAACATTGTATTTGCAAATAAGTGAGAGTACCAATGTTGCTGCCCATTTCAAAGCATCAAAGACAAAAAAAACTTATCAGATTTTATTAGATTTACAGTTCCACAATTCATAACTGGAGAACTAAAGAATTAGAGAAGGAGTTCTATTATTCTAAAGCAAGACCACGAGAAGAAGAAGGTCCATCAATCCTCAAACACACATTAAGAATCTACACGCATGGGATAAATAAAGATTTCATGCTACAGGGGATATCAAAATAGCATCAAGAGCATATCTCAGAATGAACGGAGGAACCATGTGCATTTATGAAGTTTTGCACGAAAACAGTAACTCAAAAGCAGAATCAGTTCTATACACAAAGCCAACAGCAACTCAGCAAGCAAAAGTGAAATGTTCTTTTAAACACTTTGATGAAGTTTGGTTCCTCTGCAGCTACAACCTACGTGTATTCCACATGTTTAACGAAATAATAATCCGGGACGAGTAAATAAGTTTAAGATGGACTAAAATGGCAAAAATGAAAATCTAGAACAATGAAACAAAGATCACATGTGCAATACAGGTGATAAAATCTGTCAATATATATAGAATTCTAAATGAGGCTGGTATTTATAATAGAGATGTTTGAAGTTTCAACTCATCATGTTTACTGAGTTATAAATGACATTTTATAAATTAAATTGTAGTATGATCAGTATCTGAACTGTTTTGGTACTTCTGTTGATGTTTATGATCCGTATCTGAACTGTTTTGGTACTTCTGTTGATGTTTCCGTGATATTGAATGAGGTGACTATAATTATCAGTAATGTTTCCATTTTAAATGTTGATGTTCATCCATACTTCCTTGACCATATACTTATCAATGATGTTTCCTTGATTGATAGCCACCATAACTGAGAGACAAAATGCCACAGCGTCTACAGATAACAAGAAAATTCTACAGTTTGGTATTAAAGAGTGAGGAAAACATTGAACCAAGAAGAATATTGGAAGAATCCTTTGATAGCCACTCAATTAAAATCAACACCCTAACCTCACACATCGAAGACACTAAAACTTCAAAAACCAGCACGATAAAACAAACAGGAAGCATACTTGCACCAGCTATCCGTAATCCAGAATACCAAAGACAAGGGAATGAGCAAAAGAGCAAAATCTGCAATTGAATAGAACAAGTCAAGTGCCAATGAATTTGGATCCAAGACACCAAACACTCACTTGTTTTGATATGTTATGTGTCAACATGGAGTTGTTATATTCAAGTTTTTTGTAATACTTCATTGAAATACCGTGATTGTCTCTTCAGTTGAAATTATCATACCTTCATTTAATTATGGAAAACCCCCATTCCCTGATAAAGAACATCAATAGCATTTGGCATAATAGTTTTTGAATGAAGCAAAGTTTCAATTAAAATAAATGTTTTTAATACTTCTGCTAATGTATCAATACTACATATTGAGGTTACAGTTTTTGGCGTTGATGTTTGCAATTTCTGGTTATGTTTCGATAGTACTTGTATTTAAATTAATTTATGCAACAACTCTATTTCCAAAAATGGAGCTATAGGAAATCCACAGAGGAACATCAGTGTGTAATAATAAAACTCATGGCAGAATACAAAAAACTCAATATATGAAATAGAAACTTCTTCGTTAAAAAAGCATTCAAATTACATCAACTGGAAAACATAAATCTAATCTAAAGATAGAACAATCCACAACAATTCAAATCCATATATGGAAGGATCATAATGACTAGCATCTAAAGGCTCTGTCCTAGCCCCTTCAAACTCATAAGTCCCCACATACACAACATCTTCATCATCCAAGAAATAACCTGCCATGGCTTCACCATTGAGGTAGACAGAATTCAGCTTCAATATACCATCAGGAGCTGAAGATGAATCAACCATAAAAAATGCATTGTTACCTAAATTAGTAATTCTTCTAAACTGCTTGTTTGCCACATCCAATTCAAATTTATTAAAGTGCGTACCAAATGAACCACAACCCCTAACTAAAAGAAACCTCCCATCAGAGGTTTCAACCCAATAATTCTGCGCATAGAAAACATCAACATGCACACGAACAATATCACCAATCAAGAGCTGAACCTCTTTAAATTCTGATCCAAAAGGATCAGAATACCAAATTCCAACACCACCGCTAGTTTCACAAGCTACATAAAACCTACCAATTAGGGGTATTCAACTGGTCGGTTTGTCGGTTGGGTTGTTAATCGGTTTCGATTTCTACCGGTTTATAAAATTTTATAAGGAACCGAATAACCGACCAATAATGTTGTCGGTTTTACCGGTTTGGTTAGTATCGGTTTTGGTTGATGTGTCGGTTATTACAGGTTATCATATATTTCATTTGTTCAAAATTAAAATTAAAAATATAAATTCATATTAATATTGATTAGTAGTTAGAGCCGTAAAACTTGGAATATAAGGTTAAAAAAATTAGAAATTGGATAATTATGTTGCATAGGAGTTGAATAATTTTTTGAATTAATATTAAAATTGTATCCTTTCGATAATTATTAGTGTTGGTCACAATTATAAGCTACATCTACTTTTGTTTGCATAATTATTTGCTTTGGACATAATTATCATTTAAAGATATATGGGTTAAGAATATAGAGTTTAAAGAATATATAATTTGGGTTAGTAATTTAAAGTTTTCTTATTGGGTTTATGATCAAAGCCCAAAGTTTAATGAATTAATTTTTGTGGTTGAAATTAATTAATTTATTATGCTATAAAATCTCTTACCGGTTATCCGGTTAGACCGATTACCAAATAATAAAACCAATAAAAAACTGATTAACCAACATAACCGGATAACCATAACCAATATTAACCGATTGACCAATTAACATGCAAACCAAATTAAATATCGGTTCAGTTTTGACCGGTTATCGGTTTTTCAGTTTTTTTGAACACCCCTACTACCATCATAATAACTAACGTCACAAAATTTCAAAGTTGTGTCAACCCTAGTCCAAGTGTTATCACTAGATCTCTAAATTCCCTAACAACCATTTTTAAAAACAACCATAAGATAAAAACTTGAACAAGATGTTGGATTAACAAATAACACAGCTTTCCTCGTACAACCACTCATAAAAAAGATTGTGTCATTTTAGTTATGGTGTTTCTACAGTTTATCAGCTCATCAACTGTAATAGAATAGACTAGTGTATTACTATTTTATCAGCTAAAAGCAGATAGGTGAACAATGGTGATTGTTCTTACAATCAACCACAAATGTAACCCATTTCTATATATTAATGAGAAGGAGGCCGACTATTTGTTTCAAAAAAAAATTGTGTCCACAATTAGGAAGCTGAATTTTAATATCCCAAAGAGGGTTCAACAAGAACATGTCACCTGACTTGTCTAAAACCAATAACCACCTGAAGCAAACCTCAATGCACTTTCTTCCCCTGAGCTCAAGAAGACGAAACGACATAGAAACCTTCCTCTTCATTAAACAAAAAAAAAAATGATCATCACCATCTTCTTCCTTTGGAGTAATCAATAGAGGAATGTTGCGCCCTAGAAGAACCTCCTACTCACAGTAGCCTGCCAAGAACTGCACACTCATCTCATAGATGTAAAACCACAAAGCAGAAGAACACACAATGCAATGTCAATCAACAAATCATCATTCATAGCTGACCAATCAATTTTATGAGATTTCATTTTTACTCGGTACGAAAAAAGAGTTAAAAATCTTAAATGCATAACCTTGAATGCCAAAGGTATATTTCCACAAAAATTTCATTTTTCAACTTATATAGAAGTTGGAATGTAAAGAGGTAGCTTATTGAGGAGAGAAAAATAACTGTTTTAGGAAATGGAAATGTGTAATAATTCTAGAAGAAATCTGTCATAAAGTTAAAGTTTCAAATAAATTCCTTAGAAGCAATACCAGCGAAACAAATCAAAGATTTATGTTATAGCGGCTGAAAAAGGCATTAAAAGCTACAAATTGAACCGTAAAAAATCTGAATAGTAACAACTGAATATTGAATACAGACAACTTTAATATAATTTAAATGAACCCCATTACCAATAATAGAAATGTCAATTATTCATAAAAACTTGACAGAAAAAACTAAAACACTTCAGCAACAATTATCCATATTCTCTAGCATCACTAATACACGTCTTTCACAACTACATAATCAACATTATCACATGATTTTCATTGTCAAGTTTTGCACTCCTTCATTACATACACTACTTCAATAAAACATGGGATGTGTTCTTTTTTGTTACACTTTGCAACTATTTTGTTGTATAACTCAAACCTCGTTAAACAATAAATGAACGTTATTACAACATGTGTGAACCTCATACTTTATTAACTACTTGTCTTATATCAAAGTTATGCAGAAAGAAGAAATGCAGAAGAAGGTTATATTTCAAAAACATTTCATGTTTCAACTTACAAAGAGGAGGGATTTTAAAGAAATTTCTTATTGGAAAGAAGAAAATTAATAATTTAAGTGAAATGATTACAACAGCTGTAAAAGTGCATTAAAAGCAACAAACTTGAATAGTAAAAAAACCCGAATAGTAATAACTGAGCATTAAAATAAGACAACATCATCCTATTTTAAATGAACCTCATTACCAAACCCAGATGCGTCAACTATTCACAATAACCCGGTAAAAGAAAAAACAAACTAAAACATCAATTATAAAAACACAACTTGAAAATCAAATAGATACTTCAAATAATCAATCTTCAATTCAACAGCCACCAAAACAGAATTTAAGACATAAAAATTTAAATACATCCATTCATCAACAAACCATTACAAATTTCAAAACTAAATAACACTACAACTAAACATTCTCATCAGCATTTTGACTGTTATTGATGAACCTAAAAAGGTCAAATGACTGTATATCATTAATCCTTGTCTTTCGGTCAAACACTTCCTTAATCATAGAATCAATCTAAGAAAGTTCCTAAGCAGTAAAATAAGCATCTGGAAGCATTTAAAATGTTGGATGAACATGCTTCAAAAAACCCTCTTTCACAGGAACATTCATGCCTTCTTCTTTGCCTTTTTGACTCCTTATTTCATTGCCTTTTTCACTGATCTTATAAAAAGATTCAGCAAATTGGTCACTTTTAATGGAAACGAGCCTCTTGAACTTCTTCATAGCAACTTCCAAAGGCTACCAAAAAATGGAAAAATAATAATCATAAGATCATAAGCATCTGATAATCTTATAGCACAATAAAAAAAACCAGAAACATAATAAAAACCCACAACTAACAACAAAACATATTAATCATGAATCTTAGCATGAAAATTGTAAACCTCATCACAAATAATATGAACCTCAACAATAAAATAAAACTAAAAATAAAACAATGCAACTTCTTTGAATTTATTGCCACAACATCAAAAGAACACACACACACACACACACACAACTTAGCACCATCAAGAATTTAAATTGAACCTCAACAAATCAGAAACTCAACAAAAAAAATCAACACCACCAAGAATCATACAAGTAAAAAACCTCACCATACAAAAACTAAGCCTCGTCATAAAAACTACGTATATCAACATAGAAAAATAGAAAGCTGATAAGAAAGGAGCTGAAATCAAACAATAAATAGAAAAAACTTACACTTTTCGTAGTGCGCTCAATTTCCTCATCATCCTCCACACCAACAGACAACTCCAGCTCAATGAAGCGATGCTTGCTACTCTTTGAAGACAATACTCCAGCAGTAGAAGAAGGATTCTTCCTGATCGGAATACAACCAACCAACTCTCCATTGTCACTCAATGGAAATTGATGATTACTTCTAAGAAAACCAGTGTAACCTCCACGTTCATATATATGATAATGCTTCTTCACAGTTTCGTTATCCTAGTGTTGGTGCAATGGAAGGTCAATTGGATCACTAAATCCCGAAATTGGATAGCGGTAAAAGAAAGCAAGAAGTGGGGTGATCAAACATGCATTCACAAAATTACCCCATAAATACTCCCACAAAACCTCTTCCACACAAATCTTTGATACATCCATATTATATGATGATTTTGGGATCTTTTGTACTCATTTTGGTATGCTTTTGTGCTTTGGATGCTCTATTTAACCTTGAAGTTCTATTATTAGAGTTAAGAGCAGCTTTAGCTCTCTTATCACTTTTGATACAGATTTTGTGAGACGAGATAATGGTTTGAAGATTTGAACACCATGAAGACTAAATTTTGAAGAAATGAAGACCTTGAAGACTCGGAGAAGGGAAGAAGAGACAACTACACTTGGACAAAAAGAAGACAACATGTGAGGGCAGCTTACTCTGTTCGTCGCAAGTTGCGATGCCTGTGTCGCGAGTCGCGACGGCCAACTGCCCTGATCTACCTTTTGGAATTTTGTACTATATATACTACTGCCCTGATCTACCTTTTGGAATTTTGTACTATATATACTCTCTTATCTCATCCCTTCTATAAAAAAAACCTCTCTCCCAATTTCTTAGCCATAAAACCCTAGTTAACTACCATTTTAATCTTGCTTTCTTCTTGATTTTATGTTTAAATTGCTATTCTTGTTTAGTATGGATTCTAGTAGCTAAACTTAGTTTTGGGAGCAATTGATTAAGGCTTCCAAGACCATGTCCTGAGAACTTTGTATGAAGCTATTTAATGCTTTGCTATTGTGTATTTATTGTGCTTGAATTTGGTTGTTGAATACATT
>JAULKM010011828.1:0-14733 GCA_032355605.1 Rubia tinctorum
AAAGAGAGGGGGGGGGGGGTTGGTTGCTTTTTCTAAGTTATGAATTTAAAGATATGACAACTAGAAAGTAATGTAAATATACTATATATATACAACAAACTACTTGAAAGAGATTAAACACAAGTTACGGGACCTTGAGCGCAGCTGATTTCCACTTCCAAACCTCTTATCTATCATTGAATCCACAACCTATTCACTACTTTAACAACTTGTTGAGAAGATAAATCTTCTACTCTCCTTCGATAGTAGTTCACAAGAGTGAAGTCAAAATCTCTTGTTAAACCTCACTAATGACTCATTTAGGTGAGAAACACCTATACGTATCCCATTAATGACATTGAGTACGAAGAATCAACAAGCTTGGAAACAGTTATAAACACTACTCTGTGTCTAAGAATTGAACCAATTCATGCATTTACACAAGATTATTCAAGAACGTTCAACGTTCATAGAATTCTACTATTTTCTACACACAAAAAACATGATAAAGAGTTCAAAATTATCACATTCATCTAGCAATTATCAAATCATCAACTCTACTAGAAGCTCTAATTCATGCCCTTGGATTCCATATCAAAAGAGAGGAAACTTAGCTGCTTTTCCCAACCCTAATAAGCAAACATACAAGTAATTCATATTCTCAAACTTCCCACAACATTAATGAATTCAACAACCAACATTCAATGCTCCATAAATGCACAATATTTAAATCATTGAATATCACATAAAGAGTTCTCAAGATATTATTTTAGAAGACTTAATCAATTTCTCACAATAATAAGTTTAGCTACTAGAATTCATACTAAATATCAAAAGCAAATCAAACATAAATCAAAGATGAACTATGATAAAAAATGGAAAAAACTAGGGTTTTAAAAGCTACAGAATCAAAAAGAAAAAATTGTGTGAAGGAGAGAGGATAATATGGTATTTGTAGTACAAAAATGTCAAAAAGTAAATCTGAGCAGCGGTCTCTCGTGACTCGCGACACATGTGTCATGAGTCGTGATAAATAGAGTTGGCTGCTATTTATTACCTTCTTCATCTTGTCTAAGTCGTAACCATATCTTCTTCACGTCTTTGAGTCTTCATGGTCTTCATTGCCTTCAAATTTAGTCTTTATGGTCTTCAAATCTTTGAACTATTTCCTTACCACACAAATTCCCTAGAAAAGTGATAAGAGCACAAAAGTCGCTCTTAACTCTCCTAAGATTATTTCAAGGCAAAGTGGAGGATCTAAAGCACACTAAAATGAGTAAAACAGATCCCAAAATATCCGTTTAATATGGACACATCACCTAAAAAATCATCACTTGATCTGCACCTAAAATCATGCATTAACCAATGCATTTGACACGTTATGTTTTGATTGGTTGATTGCTAATTTAGTTGGGTTTAAATGACAAAGGGTTTAGATGACCATTGTTGGTTTTCTTATCTAAATCCCTAGTTTTGTAGACTTATTTGGATCTAATGGACATTGTCCTCACGATATCCTAAATTGTGTTTTTGTGAGCTTATTGGTAGGATGCTCGTTAGCACTTCAGAGTAACTTTGTAGAAGGTTATCCTCAAGGGTGGTAGTAGATATTAGAAGGTCATCCGCAATGGTGGTAGTAGATATAAGGTCAGGATTCAAAACGTGATAGTAGATGGAATCAAGCCGAGAAGAAGAAGGGAGTCGAGTCTAACACTTGAAGACCTAGCACGACCATGTGAATCAACACGGGTCGTGCCAGCCAAGACAATGGTGCCAGAGGTCCTTGGCATGGGCCACTTGATTCTACATGGCCCGTGCCACTGTGATGCGTCATAAGGCTCAGTATGGGCATGGGTCTTGCCATTTTACACAACCAGTGCTTCTCCAAAGTCAACATCTGAAAACCAGCCCATAAGGTGTGAAGATTTACACGCCCTCTCCATCAGTTTTCTCAGAAATTGACTCCCAACCAACTGCTCGCAAGGATATACATAACCCGCTCTGTTCATAAGAAGAAATAAAGCACTCAGCATGCAGCTCATGAAAATTTACATAGCCTATGCCGTTCAAATGATTAAGAAAGAGTTCTCAACCAGCTGCCCGTGCCGGATGACATGGGTCTGCCAAGCCAATCCAACAGTCCGTGCTAATGATGGTTGCTAGGGTTTCTAGCCTCTTTTTGGTCCCTTTTCAAGGCCCAATTCCATACAACTATAAATAGGAGCCTATGTCTATTATGGTTTACGTTTTGGTTTTTCATTAGTTTCATTTCCCTAATTTTGCAAGAGCAGGTAGAGAGAGAAAGGCAATAACCCTTCTCTCTTAGGTTTATTTTTTCTTTGTTCTTACCCAAGAGCATTGAATCCAATGAAATATTTGGGTTCAATGTTTAGGAAATAGTTTATTTTCTTGGGGGTTATATTTGTATTCATGACTATTTAGGTATTTTGTGAGATTAAAAAATCTCCCAATCTTATTATGCTTATGAACATTATGTTGGCTTGTTCTTAAATTCTTGTTAATTGCATGATTGTTACACCATGTTGGCATACACCTTAGTCTAATTTCATGTTGGCTCACTAATTGATATCCCCCGGGGAGTGAAACCTAGATGTAATAAGGGTAGAGATAGTGAGGGACTGTATGAGTGTATGCATGTGGGTCATCAAGCCAACGTTACGATAATCGTACACTAGTCTTAGCTGAACTTAGAGGTTAAAAGGTTACAGATAGAGATAACATAGTAGCAAACTAGGGTTAGCGTACTTCGCAACCTTAGAGTCAACGATAAGGTGCATATCTCTTTGTCTGTACAGTCCTAGGGAGAAGCATTTGTAGTGGAGTTCCTGAGACATAATTTTATGGGGGAGAATCAGATCTACACAGTAGGCAGGGCCGTTGTTGTACTCCCCTAATTACGAAGGTGGGGCCGATGGAAGAATACAATAACACCCTTATGTGACAGAGAGGGGAAGTGTTGACCATCGACCATACTATGTGGCTTAAGCATTAGGATATGTTTATATGTCTTATACTTGATTTAATCTAGGATAGAAACATACTACTAGTCATGTTACACAAATATTTCCCAAGTGCTAGAAATATATAGTTTTATTCTCTTGTATTCTTGCATACTTTTAGGTGTTAGATAAAACCCCCCCAAAACCTATTTTGCAACATTAGTTATTCTTAACACATGATTAGATTGACAACTCGATTGTGGATTTGTATAGTTAACCTTTAAATTCCTAGCATCTCCGTGGATGACCCCGGTCTTGCCACTATGTATCCCAGAGGTAGTTTAGTAGTTGGAATGGGTGTAACTTTATAAATTTTATTTTTGATCTTCCTAGCCATGCTGTGGGTTAATTGATACCTAGTTAATGACCCCACGGGAAGGCAAATCAAATTTGGGAGCAGCTGCAGGGGATACTAGTTTAAGGATATAATTGTTAACTTGCATAGCATCTTAGTTGAGTAGTTAGTGTTGTTATTATTATTGTTTTCTTTGGTTGGTTTTTCGTGTTGAGCCTTTGTGATAGCTAATCCATTTACTTATAATCCTTGAGCTAGTGTTTCTCTTTAGTTAGGTATTGTCTAGTTTCTAGTTTATGGTACATACATGTACCACAAACCAAGGAACTCTACACTGCTTTATAGAAAACGCAAGTGGTCAGATAAGAAGGGGGAGGAGAGCTAGATTAGTGGTTTAATAAGAGCCAGCCATTGTAGTTGAGGAGACTGTAAATATGGTGGATGACAATCACACACTTATGGAGTTTATGGCTCCGAACTTGGAGAATCAACCCCTATGCATTTTCCTCCCACCTTTTCCATCAAACATGATTTTCAAGTTGAAGAGCGGCACGATCCAATGCCTACCTAATTTCCATGGGATGGCCGGTGAAAACTTGAATAAGCATTTGTCGGAGTTTCACCTAGTATGCACTAACATAAAGCCACCCGAATTTCGGAAAGAGAATACAACTTGAGATCCTTTCCTTTTTCGCTGTAGGATGGAGCCAAGGATTGGCTCTATTATCTTCCGTCGGGGTGCATCACTTCTTGGATGGGCATGAAGCGGAGGTTCCTTGAAAAGTACTTTTTGACTTCCAAGTCTGCGGGTCTAAGGAAAAAACTTTCCAGCATTTTGCAATCAGCGAACAAGTCCCTCTATGAGTATTGGGAGTGGTTCAAAAGATTGTTGGTGAGTTTCCCCTATTCATTCAAAGAAGGTGATTCGGTGTACTACTTCTTCAAAGGTCTTTGTGACGAGGATATGAAAATGGTTAATGCGGCGTGCAATAGCTCTATAGCCAACAAGAGTCCAAAGGATGCAATGGTGCTTTCAAAGAAATGGCCAACGGGACAGGGCAATTTGGCACCCAATCTCATGTGAAGACCTTAGATGAGCTGGTTGATTCTCCCAAGTTGGAAGAGCAAGTTTAAGTAGTTGCCTCGATGATGAAAGAATTTATGAAGGGGAGAGCTTAAGCCAAGGTGTGTGGAATATATAGTCTTGATAATCCTAACAATACATGTCCTCAAGTGGTCGGAGATTTTGAAGAGGTGAAAGCGTTAGACTTCAATGGTGGAAATGGGCAACAATTTTCTAGGGGTCAACAATAAGGGTTCCTAGAGAACCAAGGCAGAGATAGACAAGACCCCTACAAAAATACCTTCAATCCTTGAAACCACGATCACCCAAATTCCATTTACGCATGGAGAATCAAGGGTACAACCGAGGTGGACAACCTTAACCCCACCCAAGGAGAGAAAGGCCTCCCAACAACAATGCTAC
This sequence comes from Rubia tinctorum, assembly GCA_032355605.1. Lineage (NCBI taxonomy): Eukaryota > Viridiplantae > Streptophyta > Magnoliopsida > Gentianales > Rubiaceae > Rubia > Rubia tinctorum. The sequence continues at coordinate 4,781 of JAULKM010011828.1, forward strand.
TTTGTAAAAGTTAGACCGGGAAGATATCCTAGAGGCGATAGGTCAATTAGCGAAGAATAGTGAGATGTTTACGAAGTAGAAAAGGAGAGAGATTGAGGATCTTTGCACTAGAGCCTTTTCCAGCATCAAGAATCTCGAAGTCCAAGTCAGCCAAATTGCTACTTTGGTGAGCCGGTTTGAGGCTAGAGAATATGGCAAGTTTCCTTCCCAACCCGAGATAAACCCAAGGAAGGTTAGTTAATTAAAATTGAGAGGCGCGAAGGAAGTGCGCCAACTCGAAAAGAAAATCTTGCAAGAAGATGATTTTATTGTGGGAGGCGACAAGACTAACTTTGAAGAATGTGAGATGGTTATGGAAGAAGAGTTCTCTAAAGAACTTCCCACCATGAGGCAAGGGTGATCCCTCCACCACCTTTTCCTAGTGCACTTAGGGGAAGGCCGAAGGTGGCAACCAATGAGGCACACATTCAAAAAATCTTTGAGAAGATCGAGATGGTCATGGATGAAGAGTTCTCCAAAGAGCCCCCACCATGAGGCAAGAGTGATCCCTCCACCACCTTTTTCTAGTGAACTTAGGGGAAGGCCAAAGGTGGAAACCAATGAGGCACACATTCGTAAAGTATTCGAGAAGGTCGAGGTTAGCATTCATATCTTGGATGTGATTGATCAAGTTCCCTCTTAAACTAAGGTTTTGAAAAATGCATGTACTAAGAAGATGAATAAACTAACTAAGAAAGTAGGCCAATTGAAAATATGGGTAGTAGCTACTTTAGCTCATAGGAATTTGACTAAGAACTTGCCTAAAAACACGCATTAACCAATGCATTTGACACATTTGTTAATATTTTGTTGGTTGATTGCTAATTTTAGTTAGGTTTATGTTACAAAGGGTTTAGATGACTGTTGTTGGGTTTCTGATCTAAATCCCTAGTTTTTTAGACGTAATTGGATCTAATGGAAACTATGTCCTCACGAGCTACTAGATTATATTTTTGTGAGCTTATTGGTAGGAAGCTCATGAGCATTTCGGCGTAGTTTTTTCGAAGGCCATCCATAAGGGTGGTAGTAGATATTAGAAAGCTATCTGTAAGGGTGGTAATAGGCAGAAGAACACGAGTCAAAATGTTGTAGTAGATGGAATCAAGTTGAGAAGAAGAAGGGAGTTGAGTCCAACACTTGAAGACCTGGAATGGCTGTGTGAATCACCATGGGTCGTGCCATCCATCACGAAGGTGCCAAAGATCCTTGGCATAGGACACTTTGTTCTACATGGCCCATGCTATTGTGATGCCTAGTGCGGCTATGGGCAAGGGCTGTGCCATTTTACACGGCCTATGCTACTCCAAAGTCAATATCTGAAAATCTGCCAACAAAATGTGAAGATTAACACCTCCTCGCCATCAATTTGCTCAGAATTTGACTCCCAGCCGACAATCCACAAGGATATACAGGACATCGTTGTTTTGAAGAGGAAATCATGCATCCGAACGGCGGTCCATGAAGATTTACACGGCTCATGTAATTCAATTGATTAAGGAAAGAGTTCCCAGCTATGCCAACATGGACCGTGATCTATAACATGGCCTGTGCCAATGACGGGGTCTAGGGTTTCTAGCTTATTTTTGGGCTTTTTTCAAAGCCTAATTCCCTACTACTATGAATAGGAGCCCATGTCTACTAGGGTTAAAGTTTTAGTTTTACATTAGTGTCATTCTCCTAATTTTGAAAGAGTAGGTAGAGAGAGAAACGGAATAACCCTTCTCTCTTAGATTTATTTTCTCTTTGTTCTTACCTAGGGGCATTGAATATAATAAAATATTTGGGTTCAATGCTTAGGGAGTAGTTTATTTGCTTGGGGATTATATTTGCATTCATGACTGTGTACGTGTTTTGTGAGATTTTAAATCTCCCTATCTTATTATGCTATGAACATTATGTTGGGTTGTTACATAATTCTTGTTAATTGCATGATTGTTACACCATGTTTGCATAGAACATAGTATACTTTCATGTTGGCGCATTTAATTATATCCCCCGGGGAGTGAAACCTAGATGTAATAGGGGTAGCAAAAGTTCGAGACCGTATGAGTGTATGCATGTGAGCTACCGAGTCAACGTTACAATGACTGTACACTAGACTTAGCTAGATTTTGAGCCCAAAGAGTTGCGGATAGAGATATCATAGTAGCAAACTAGGGTTAGCGTAGCTCACAACTTTAGATTCAACGATAACGTGCATATACCTTAGTCTCTATAGGGCTAGGGAGAAGCATTAGTAGTGGAGTGCCCGAGATGTAATCGTACGGGGGAGAATCAGATCTGTATACCAGGCAGAGCCATTGTTGCACCCCCTAATTATAGAGGCAGTGCCGATGGAAGAATACAATAGCACCCTTATGTGACAGATAGGGGGAAGTGTTGACCATCGACCATACTACGTGGCATAAGTATTAGGATAGGTTTATATGTCTTATACTTGATTGAATCTAGGATCAAATATAATACCACTCATGTTATACAAATATTCCCCAAGTGATAGCATATATAGTTTTATTCTCTTGTATTCTTGCATGCTTGTAGTTGTTAGATAAAAGTCCCCCAAAACCTGTTTTACATTATTAGTTATTCATAACATGTGATTGGATTGATGATTCGATTGCGGCTTTGTATAGTTAACCTTTAAATTCCTATCATTTTTGTGGATAACCTCAGTCTTTCTACTATCTACCCCACAGGTAGTTTAGTAGTAGGAACAAGAGCAACTTTATAAATTCTATCTTTGGTCTTCCTAGCAACTCTGCGAGTTAATTGATGCCTAGTTAACGACCCCGCGGGAAGGTGGATCATCACTGCTAAACCAACAAAGCCATAACATGGAATAATTAATCTAAAGGTCTCATTCCAAGTTCATAACAGGAAAACGCCTATTTTTTAGTCAACCAAAAATATATAATCCAAAATCAATAAAACCATAAAAATTCATAACTCACAAATACAAACATAGAAACCACAAAACATCATGCAATGTCACAAAAGGGAGAAATTTCATAGAATCCCAATACTATTCTAACACAAAATAATCAATACAAGTAATGGAAATCATTCGGGAAGTGATAGGGAAGGGTTGAGATATTTTCTGGCATTTCTCATGTTCGGACCCTTTACTTGAAGACCCGGTCTTGCTACTGCTAGAGTCTGTTTTATCTTCACTATTGGCCAGCGCATCCTCCTCATCCTTATGCCCCTCTGCCTCATTGGGTTGTACCTCAGACCCATGTGCAGCTATTCAGGTCTGCCAAGTTGGTCATTAACTGGCGCACATGGCAGTATTTGCGCTGCGCCAGAACCTCAGTCTCAGCCATGTCCTTTTTGAGTATCATGCGCTACGTTTTAGTCCTTTTGGGGGGAAAATTTTAATTTACTTAAAAGTTTAGAATTTAAAATATTAAACAATAGGAATTACCTAGAAATAAATTAACTTCATACCCAATCGTGGGTTAGGACTGGTGGCTTCAGGATGCGTTACTACGGATGTCGATGGAGTGCCGTTGGGACCGGGCTGGACAAGCACATCAAGATTGTCCTTGGGGACATTGCAATCAATCCGCGTCCCAGCCTCCCAATGCCAGTGCTTCTTGTCGATGTAATTCCCATCATAGAACCTCAGCTGGATCTTCACCGTTGATTTGATCTTAACACTTTGCTTCTTCATTAGGGAAATAATGATGTTGCCAAAGGGCACGGCCCGACTCTTCGGAGTAAGGGACATTATGTGCATCTTTTTATGATGGTGTAACTGGGGTTGTCTACCTTCTTCTCAACAGTGTGGTAGTAAAAGATAGTCCTATTGATAGTGCACTTGGAAGGATGTTTGACATGGATTACTATTTATACAATGATATTATACATCATTCTCAAGACCCAGTACATCAATCTTGACGGACCTCGGTGTGATGAACCCATTACCCACTTTAATCTTTAAGTACTTCTCCACCATACGGTTGGAGTTGAGGGCACCTTTCAGATCATCCTTATTAGCCCTAGGAGGTCACAAGTCCCTGCAGTATATTTGTATTGGAACAACCTTTGGCTGATCACCTCCTAGAAATGTTCACCCAATCGCCTTGTTGATCATGTCTGTCAGGACAATGTTCACACCATTGATTTTTGTTTGGTAGTTAGTGTTGGATAGACGAGTGAAATTGGAGTAGAACTCCTCGACCTCCAATTCGTAGATTGGCTTGTTGAGGAAAATCAACCCCACCATTCCCAAAGGTTTGAATGGCTCAAGGAAAATGTCTAAGTGGAGCCATTCCACGTTCACAACCTGCATTGACCTAACCTCTTTTACCCTCATGTTCCTCACAATTTCAAAATGCTTCTCGTTTATCTCAGTGAAGAAGTTTTTTGTTAAAATTTTTCAACGGAGGGGCATCATTGGTCCTTGCCTTTTTGGAGCGGGGGGACTAGCTACCTCTTTCTGGGCCTTGCTCCTTTTCACTCTTTACTTCACTGGAGACATTTATTGAACAATAAAATATGCAAAGCTTAGTCCAAGAGTCCATACAATCACTGGAATTTAATTGTTGACTGAGATCGCATGAACTTCACAGACATTTCATCCAGACCAATATGTCCCATGCAAAATTGCAGATTCCTATGTACAAATGTAGGACGTTGAGGGCTGATGAGATGTTAAATGTGTGTATTTTTTGAACCATTTAACATCTCTTTTGTTATATTTTTGTTGGAATATTGCTACATTTAGGTAGGTTTATATAATAAGGGGTTTAGATTACCATTTTGGTTTTTGTATCTAAATCCTCAATTTTGTAACCTATTTTGAGTTTAATGGATTTTTGGTCTTTACGAGCACGTAGATTTTTTTTTGTGAGCTTAATTTGTAGATTACTCGTAAGCATTTCAGAGCAGTTTAGTGAAGGCCATTTTCAAGAAGGTAGAAGACTGAAGGCCACAAGTCAAAATATGGTAGAAGATAGAAGAGTTGAAGAAGAAATACAAAGAAGCAGATGAATTGTGATTCAAAAGTTTGAACCGAGTTCTTAGAATGATCCAAAAATTACCAGCCTCCAAGGGTGGTAACATTAGATTTGTCTTCTCGAGCGCTATAAAAGCAACTACAAGAACTCCCAAATTGGATGAGCGGTTCACCCATAGTTTTGCGTACAAATTGAAGAAGCAATAAAATTGGTTGAAGTTGAGCAGAGATCTTGTCACGATCAGTGACAAATGATCACGATCAGTGGAAAATCTGAATGGTCTATGATGAAGGGTCCAACAGCCCATTTGTGTTTCTTTTCTCCTTTAATTCTTAGACTACAAATAGTCCCTTCTTCCCAATCTCTCTAAGCCCAACTTAGGGCTTCAAACCCTAGTTTTCCTTCATCTTTTCTTAGTTTTTGTACTTATTCCATGGATTCTTGTAGACATGTCATGGGCTTTCATTATCTAGGCTAGATTTAGTCTTGGGAGCAATTGATTAAGGCTTCCTAGCCATGTCTTGAGAACTTTTTATACCTATTTAATTCTTTGCTATTGTGTATTTATAGAGCTTTGAATGTTGGTTGTTGATATCATTAATGTTTTTGGAAGTTTGAGAATTTTAAATGCTTATATGATTACTTGTTAGGGTTGGGAGAAAGTAGCTAAGTTTCCCCTCATTTGATATGGAATCCAAGAGCATGAGTTAGAGCTTCTAATTGGGTTGATGATGTGATAATTGCTAGATGAATGTGATGATATTGAACTCTTTGTCATGTTTGTTTAAAGTAGCAAATAGGAGAGGTTTATAAATGTCGATCGTTCTTGACTAATCTTAGTAAATGCATAAATTTATTCAATACTTACACACGGTGTAGTGTTTATAAGTGTTACAAAACTTGTTGATTCTTTGTAATCAATGCAATTAATGAAATAACTTTAGCTGTTTCTTGACTAAAAGGGTCATTAGTGAGGTTTACTAAGAGATGTCGAATTCACTCTTGCAAACTACTATCAAAGAATGATAGAATATTTATCTTCACAACAAGTAGTTAAACTAGTGAATATGTTGTAGATTCAATGATGGATAAGAGGTTTGGAAGTGGAAATTAATTACGCCTAAGGTTCCGTAACTTGTGATTTACTCTCTTTTTAGTAGCTTGTTGCATGTTTTGCATCTTTACTTCATTTTTAGTTGTCTTGTGTTTAAATTTATAACTTAGAAAAACAAACCAAACCCCCCCCCTCTTTACTTGCTTTCTTATATATATGTATATGTATATCTAGGATTATATCCACCCATATATGCATGAACCATTAGGAAAATACTTCTTCTTCGTGGATGATCCCGATTTGCCATTATTTACTTAGTTGTAGTTAAGAAGCACTTTAGGGCTTCAAAATTGAACTTTGAGAGGTACGACGATGACCTCCCAACAGCCTATCCACCCTGCCAAATATTTGTGTGAAGTGTATCTGACAGGTCAAAAGTGCCTATGAAATCAAACTAAATAAGCACAACAATAAGAACATTTATTTTAACAGCAAGCACAACACGATTTAAGCACAAAAATACCCAGACATTTCCCCTAAGCCTAAAAACACAAATTCAAAACCAAAAAAGAAACCCTTAAAACTAAAATAATTTAAAGAACTTAATCAAACATAACATTCATCTTCATTAAAGTGAAAACAACATATTAAGGTGGAAATAAGTAAAAGAAAGCTTACAAGTGAGCGAAAAAATCATTTTAAAATATGTTACCTTGGCTAGGGTTTTCGTGGGGCTCCCTTGGAAAAGAATGCGGTTAGGATTTGTTAAACTAGAATTCTTTGCCCTTTTTGGGGCAAATTATATCATGATTAGCGATTTTTTGACAGATTCGACAGTTTTAACTGTTTTTTCCAGCGGCGCTGGTTTTGATGCGACATTAAGGTTTAGAATATGAGTGGGTTGAGGGTGAGAAAATTATATCATCAACAGGGAAAGGTGTTATTTAAACCACTTGTGCGAGATGGCTGGTTATTTTGTAAAGGACAACATGTACAACGAAAGAAAGGCGGCGTCGCTAATCATACGTACTGGGCTAGGGGTTTGACCTAGGGCCCAAACAATTTTTGGTGAGCTTGGACCATAGGGACTTGAATTGTCAATTTGCGATGTCGTGGACAAATTCGACAAAACCAAAGGCTTACCGAAAATTAACGACTTTGTACACCAGTAAAGCTAGTCTGATTAGTTCAACCAGCCCAGTAGTTGAAAAAATGGGCCTGGACAATAATGGGTGGAGACCACATCACCCAAGTTTGCACTTGAATGTCAATATAACCAAAAGTTATCTGATGTATAAGCAACATCGCATGAAATGGGTGGGCCTTTCAGCCCAAAATCAATATATGCGAGTCCAAATGATAGGCCCAACTTAAATAGTATAAAAATAGTATTCAGGAGTACAATTAATTATAAAGTATCTGTAAAATAGAAAATTTTAATATGGCCATGACCGAGCTTCCAAATTCTTCATAATCAAATGGGTGTTGATCAAACACTTACTCATGTAAGATGCTTGAATTATTTTGGGATAAAAAGGGTAACCCTACTTATACGAGTAGATATGTTTCCTTGACCGTCAATAAGATAATGTTCGAACACTAGCTCATGTAATAGGGTTGACTAATCGTTCTCCTAAAATGAAAATATTAAGTAATTTCTTGAAATGAAAATAATAAGGCATCGAATGACATCGCCTATGACCAGGCTCACCAATCTTAACCTTCAGACTAATAATTTCAAAACCCTCACCCATGTAATGAGGTTGGTAGTTCGAGGGGTTTAAAGTAAAACACTTTGTAATCAAAGAAACTGCTAAATCTTTAGGACTCGTATGAGATTGGTTATGCCTTGCCCTAAACCATATTAACCGTTGGATGGGATATTGTTAAGCCCTCAATCGTTGTGTAATTGAAAGAGCTGATATCTTTTGGCTTAGAACAAGATCGGCTACCGTACCGGCCTTCAACAATCTTAGCCATGGAATAAGCAATTTTCAAAACCCCACTCATCTAATATGGATGATTATTCCTTTGTTTAAACAAAAAACCTTATTTAACTAAAAGAACTTATTTCTTTAGGCCTAGAACAAGACCGGCTAACGTAATAACCTTCAACAAGCTTAGGCATTGAATGGGTTATTATCAAACCCTCACCCATCTTGCCAACTCATGTAATGAGGTTGACTGTCTGTGGGCTTCTAATGAAAGCCCTATGTAATTGCAACGTCATGATGAGATTTGGCCTACACAGGATAATGTTTGGTGAGCGCTACCAAACACTTTGTAATCAAAGAAGCTGCTAAATCTTTAGGACTCATATGAGATTGGATATGTCTTGCCTTAAACCATATTAACCACCGAATGGGATATTGTAAAACCCTTAATCGTTGTGTAATTGAAAGAGCCTATATCTTTTGGCCTAGAACAAGATTGGTTACTGTATGGGCTTTCAACAATCTTATCCATGGAATGTGCTATTGTCAAACCCCCACTCGTCTAATATAGATTATTATTCCAGTGTTTTAAACAAAAACCTTATTTAATTGAAAGACTATATTTCTTTAGGCTTAGAACAAGATTGGCTAACGTACCAACCTTCAACAAGCTTAGCCGTTGAACGGGTTATTGTCAAACCCTCACCCATCTTGCCAACTCACGTAATGAGGTTGACTGTTCTTGGGCTTCTAATAAAAGTCCTATATATTTGCAACTTCATGATGAGGTTTGACCTTGAATGACATCAGTAAGAAATTTACATGCTTTTAACAATCACAACCGTTGAACAAGTAATTTTCATACCCTTACACGTCTATTAGTGTTGTAAACTAAATGGCTTAAAATGGAAACACTATGTAACTGAAAAAATTGATTTTTTTTGTCCTTCAGATAGATTAAAAAAATAATTAAAACCTAATATGCGAAATCGCACATTAGTCGCATGATGCCTCTTGCCTCTTACTTAATATATTTGTATTTGAACAACCTCTGGTCGATCACTTCCTCCAAATGTTCACCCAATTACCTCGTTGATCACGTCTGACTTCAGGACGATGTTTTTGCCGCTGACTTTTATTTGGTAGTTAGTGTCGGATAGCCGAGTGAAATTAGAGTAGAACTCCTTGACCTCTAATTCATAGGTTAGCTTGTCGAGGCAAATCAACCCCACTATTCTCAAAGGTTTGAATGGCTTAAGGAAAACGTCCAAGTGGAGCCATTCCACATCCTTAGACTGCATTGCCCTAATCTCTTTTACCCTATGTACCTTAAAATTTCAAAACTCTTCTCGGTTTCCTCGGTGAAGAAGATTTTTTTGTCAAAAGTTGGCAACAGAGGAGTATCAATGGTCCTCGCCTTTTTGGAGAGGGAGGGACCAGCTACCACTTTCTGGGCCTTGCCCCTTTTCACTCTTTGCTTTAATGGAGACATATATTGAACAATTAAATATGCAAAGCTGAGTCCAAGAGTCCATACAATCACTGGAATTTAATTGTTCACCGAGATCGCATGCACTTCACAGACATGTCATCCAAACCAATATGTCCCATCCGAAGTCACATATTCCTGTGCAAGAATGTGGGACGTCGCAGGGCTGATGAGACGTTAAATGCGTGTATTTTCTGAAGCATTTAACATCTCTTTTGTTATCCTTTTGTTGAAAGATTGCAACATTTAGGTAGGTTTACATAATAAGGGGGTTTAGATTACCGTTTTTGGTTTTTGTATCTAAATCCTTAATTTCGTAACCTAATGGATTTTTGGTCCTCACGAGCACCTAGATTCCTTTTGTGAGCTTAATTTGTAGATTTCTCGTAAGCATTACAGAGTAGTTGATGGAGATCAGGGTACGACTACCACCATAAATGAAGACATTCCACGTCTTGTTCAAACGTTAAAGGGTT